>JAYDZE010225303.1:0-20323 GCA_034509125.1 Monilaria moniliformis
CATTCACATTTTGATTTATTACTGTTTATTGTTAATAAAAATAAGAAAAATATTTTGTAATTGCAAAAATATTAATTACATATTAATTTATCAAATAATCTACTCTATCAAACGCTTCACTAGTTTTATCTAGTTTTTAATCTAGTCTACCAAATGATGATATTAAAACCAACATTAATTTAAACTAACACTTTATCATTCGGGCCCATACTAATTTAAACACGGTTTTAATCTAGATTTTAATCTAACACGACTACCAAACGAGCCCATATTATACAAGAAGTCGCCAGAATGGTTAATCTGAAAATTGGATCAATTATCAATTTTTCAACAGTTAAACATAATAAAATGTGGTAGTACTGAAGGATCAGTAATGATACTGTTCAATAACGGTGCTTAGTATTGAAGGATCAGTAATGATACTGTTCAATAAAAGAAAGACGGTAAAAGCGAGATAATTATGAATCATATTGAAAGCTGGATCAACTGATCAATTGGATTAATAACTATTGTAGTGTAAAATGTGGTAGTTAGACTTGCCTTATTTAAAGCATTTTTTGAAAAACTTTAGTCAGTATTAAGAATCTTTTAGTAGAAGACGTCTACTGTGAGTTTATGCTTAAACAATACTGTCAAGTGTATATTTATGACATGTAATGACAGTTCAATAACATGCAATGTAAAGTGCAGAATAGTAAAAAACACAAGTATTCTTACGTAGTTCGGAGTAAACTACTCCTATGTCCACGGACTGAAAACTTATCAATAAACACACTAACTAAGATTACAACTTGCTTATGGGTGCAAGCAACCTAACACAGAGAAAATCTTACTGTGCTTGACTTAACTTAGTCGATTTCTTCTTGTTGTCAGTTGCGGTAACCTTGCTACTTTCAGACTTCTTCTTTTTCCACTATCTTTATTTGGTTTGTAAAATGGGTTTGGTGTTTCCAACTATGAATAAATTATTTACAAGAATAATTTGCTCGATATTGTGATTAGAATATTACAATGAAAAATGCCTAGAAGACTAAAGGAATGTTGGTTAATTCCTCAAAATATAATAGAAATTAGGCTTGGATGAATCACTTAACATATTGAATATTTCATTCTTCGAAAACTTACTTTGAGAGCTTGAATAGTACGGATTCAATTGTACAACGTTTTAGTTGATCGTCACTTCAAAGGTGTGGTTCATCGGGTATTTATAGGTGGATTTGAATAGTGCTGTTGAAAGAAGCACCAATCAAATCCCCCCATTTTATTGTTCGAAATTATCCCATTGAATTTTGTCGTGTCGCTTTTGGCATCAGTAACATCGTACCACTATAGCGCTGCGATGCTGTACTTCTTCCTTAAAATGGCAGGATCTTTGCAGATTCTCACTGTCACACGAAGTTAAACATTCAAGGTGTATATTGGCTCCGTGTTTCTTCAGCAGCTCTAAGTTACGATTGAAGTCACGCTCCATCTTTCTTTAGTATAAAACACATTCCGTCTTTCTTCAGCTCACATCTCTTCTGTGGCTCCAAATTTCAGCTTCATGTGCTGACGGCAGTACACTTCTTCGTACTGCAAATCTTCTACGGCTAGACCTATATTTAGAAAAATGCTCCCCGACATATCAGCAACAATAAAAAAAGTGACAATCATTTAGGTTTTGATATCTAATCAAAACTTTACTTTATTTAGGAATTTTCCCAACAGTTACATCACATTAAGCTCATAGTGAAAGAAGTTTTTGAATCTGGAGACTATATGAAAGCACTGGAATATCTTGAAAAAGTTGTTCTTGTTTTCTCTTTAGAATGCCCCAAGGTCTGTAAAAAAAATTCATTGGTCTATGTAGCGAAATAATGATTATTATCCTTTCAGCAAAGGTATTTTTTCATTATTGGTGGCACACAGATTCATCTTAATGTAATATCTATGCTATCTTGCAGGCCAATCTCCTTAGAGTGAGATTGATAATAGCTGCTAAAGATTATTCGAGTGCCATATCCGATACAAGATACATACTCAAAGAAGATGATGATAATTTAGAGGCTTTGCTTTTACGGCATACTATTACTTACCTGATTACGACATTGCTATTAGATGCGTTCTGAACATATATATATGGTCTTAGTCACTTTAGGACTCGGAAGTCTTATCTATCTTTTTCCCATCTCATGTATTTCTCCCTTAGACATTACCAAAAGGGACTTCGTCTAGACCCTGAGCATGGAGAACTGAAGAGATCATATTTTAAATTGAAAAATCTCATTTAAAAATACTAAATGTGTAAGAGGATATTCATTCATTTTGATTATTCCACATTAAGATGGTGTTATGTTAATTCTATCTTGAAACTAGATAATGGTATATCTCATGTAGGCAGAGGATAATGCAAGCAATGGTAAGCTACGATTGGCCACAGAGGAATATAAAACTGCTCTTGCCTTGGACCAGAACCATTTTGCCCATAATGTGCATCTTCACCTTGGAGTATGCAAGGTTCAGGTGAAACTTGGTAGGGGAGATGATGCTGTGACAAGTTGCACAGAAACACTTGAAATTGATGAAGATTTAGTTGAAGCACTAGTCCAGGTATGTATCTTCTGTTCTTTTCAAATTAAAATTTGAAGTCTTGTTAGAAAGCTATAGAGAGACTGTTGTCTGAAGCAGCACTATTGCACTTGATAGTCAGTCTAATTTTCCCTTTCCCTATTTGGACGTTTGACCAATTTTTCTAGAGAGGTGAGACAAAGCTTTTAGTAGAAGATTGGGAAGGAGCTGTGACTGACCAAAGATCAGCAGCAGAGAAGTCACCTCAGGTTTGTCATTTACTTCTAAGCTAGAACTATCAAATTTAATATTTTCTAGTTGCTGCTCGATTCCAAGGGCTTAAGTAAGCTATGTCACGTTTTAAGAAATTTTGCTTCTCCTGAAAGTTTTGTTTGATCAACACTTCCAAGTATTGATTTCTATTTGTTCGAGAAAACATAGTTAGATATTTTGGTTGTGGATAGTTCATATCAAATATGGTACAATTTATATTTTGATTGTACTTTCTTTGAAGTTTCTTAATTGTGGAATTCACTTCACTGAGTACCAGTTCTCCAATATGATACAGTTCGTATTGGTGTTTGATTATTTCGACATCACTTCTTTTGAAGTTTCCAAGAACTTGTTAGATTCATCAGGTCACTAGCTTTTGCACAGGATATGAATATTCCTAAAGCTTTAATGAGGGCTGAAAAATCCTTGAAATTGAGCCAACGGAAGGACTGGTACAAGATTTTAGAAGTTTCTAGGACTGCATCAATGTCAGAGATTAAGAAAGCTTACAAGAAGCTTGCCTTGCAGTGGCACCCAAATAAGAATGTGGACAATAGGGAAGAAACATAACCTAAGTTTCGGAAAATAGCAGCTGCGTCTTATTAGATTATGTGTGATATCACTGAACCATTTAACTCATTTGTCGTTCTACTTAGACATGGTGGTTCACCTTTGATTTGTATCCACGATTGATTATCAATGGAGTCGGTCGCCACGCATGAGCTACTTTACCACTGTAATGACTAGAACTGATATTGTAACCATGATCCACATAAAAGGTCCACATATCCTAATATCATCATACTTGCGTTCATTATTAACCACTCGGACTGAAGAGTGGGTACTCTAATATTGTGGATTACTTACCCCATGTTGCCGTGCTTTCTGTTTGCAACTTTTTTGTTCATTATCATATTCTTGAAAACTTTCTACTGTTTCGAGGATTTTTCAGCCAGCGGGGATAACATTAATGCCCCAATGCTTTTCTCAATTTAATGTTCCGAAGATTTGATGAGTTTTTAAAATGCAGATTTTAAGGGATGAGGATAAGCGCACAAGATATGACAATGGTGAAGATATTGATGGCATAAGGATGAACATGGGTGGTGAGGGCTTTATCCTTTTGGAGGAGGGCCCAACAATTTACCTTCCACTTTCAAGGAGGTTTTCCTGGTGGATTTGGAGGCTTCTAATTTTAACCTCGCTGAAAAGTGGAAATATATTTTCTGGATTGTCGGGCACATCTTAATTATAGCAATTTACTAACCATCAATAGGTGCAGTCCCCATTCTTGTAGCCTGTAGGCCTCCCCTAAATGATTATAGTGGGAAAATTTAGTAACTTAGAAAGTATATCCACTGAAATGACAATGTCAAATGTATTTATGACAATTGATCAAAGAAAAATGTCAAGAACTTCTTGAGTTGTTACTATAAGAGTTAAGATGTCGGAAGTCGGTGCTTAATGAAATATCACATAAAAGTCCAATTAACACCAACTATTTGATAAATTGCCAATGAACCAAATACTGTAAATAAGAGTTTTTGAGAGAATAAGATAATTGTGCTACAGAACAGAGTTCCATACGGGATTGACTCTACTCTTCTTTGGCACTTATCGATAACACAATTACAATAATAATTCTGGATAATCTTTCTCTCTCCTGTACTCGACTAATAATAAACCACATTACACAACATGAAATAACTACCTCTATCCACTACTACAATACTTTATAACTACCGATTCATGAGATTGTTGCACTACAACTTCCATGTTAGCTGTTATCTTGATTCCCTTGGATGTTGGCGTCCAGATGGCTCACCGCAGTTGGCTACTGTTCATTTTCCACGTTGATACACTTTCCACTTTGCATGGTTCACATCAACTGCCGGGGATGACGAAGGAGCCTTCCACAAGGTGGAAATAAGGTAATTGACCACCGATATCCTCAACGTCCATCCATGAGGCTTCGTAAACTGGCAAGTGTAGCCATTTGATAAGCCGTTGTTCGATGTCTTGACCTTCACGTTTTATTGTGCAAGTGTCGAGAATAGCCTCAGGGAGGAATGACGGATCGACAGACATGACATCGTCAGGAAGAGAAGGTTCCACCATCGCATCACCTATGGCCTTTCTCAAAAGCGAAACATGGAATACAGGGTGTAAACGAGAGCCTTTCGGAAGGCGGAGACAATAAGACACGACACCAATGCACTCCACGATAGGAAATGAACCAAAGTATCACGGGGAAAGCTTGCAGCTGGAGGTCCGAAATAGGAAAGTCTGATGGAATGGGCGAAATTTGATGTACACATTATCCCTGACATCATACTTAACAGCACAACGTTGCTTGTTCGCAGCTCTCGTCAAGATTTGTTGAGCTCGTTGAAGATAGGTGCGGAGGTCCATTAGGATTGTGTCACGAAAATGGAGGTCATTTGCAACTACCTGAACTTGAATCTCACTGGGCATATATTGAGTAAGAACATGTGGAGTTCTACTGTAAACCACCTTGAAGGGTGTGGTTCCGGCTAACGTGTGGAAGCTTGTGTTGAAGTGATGCACTGCCCAAGGGAGCCATTTTTCCCACTGTCGAGGTTGTGACGAACAGAAATAGCGAAGATAAGTTTCTACACATTAGTTTAAGACTTCGGTTTGGCCATCTGCTCGGGGTGATATGCCGAGCTCATGCAAAATTTGGTACCTGCCAAAAGGAACAGTTCTATTGTATCATGGTAGGATACAATAGAAGAGGGAATACCATGTAAACGCACCACCTCACGAGTGAAAACCTCGACTACACTACAGGCTGTGAATACATGCTGTAGTGTAATAAAATGAGCGAACTTGGAGAAACGGTCGACCACCACCATTATCCAATCATGGCCATTGGAACGAGGCAAGCCGGATATAAAATCGAGACTAATGTCGTCCCAAACTCGTGTGGGAATCAACAATGGAGTGAGTAAGTCTGCTAGTTGTCGTACGTCGTATTTGCTCGATTGACACACAGAACATGATGCTACAAAACGAGTAACATAGCGCATCATACTCGACCAATATACATTGCTAGCAAGACAATGATAAGTACGGTATGCGCCTGCATGACCTCCGATTAGTGTTGAGTGAAATTCCGCAAGTAGTTTGGGAATCCAAAGGGAATTCGATGGAAAAACCAAAAGACCTTTATAGAGAACTACCCCATGAACTAGTTTATAATGTGTTGTCATCGGTAAACCTTGAACAAGAACAGATTTGATATTGCCGAGCTGAGAGTTGGATGAGAGGTCAACCTGGATTTTCGACCAATCCAACCAAGATGGCTATGAAATTATGGAGCATTCGACGTCGTCACAACGTTGGGAAAGAGCATCAGCCGCTTTGTAAGATAGACTTTCCGTATAAACCACTGAAAAATCAAACCCCAACAACTTGGATGCCCAATTTTGTTGAGCGGGCGTTGCTAGCGATTGTGAGAGTAAATGACGAAGGCTTCTCTAATTTGTATACATCGTGAAATGATGGCCAAGAAGATTGTGACGCCAATGCTGAATTGCCAACACCAAGTCCATGAGTTCATTTTCACAAGCTGATTTAGCCAAGAGACGAGGCGAGAAGTGCTTGCTGAAGAAAGCAATAGGATGTTAGAGAAATCAGGCATTCCGAGTACTGGAGCTGTGGTTAGTGTGTAGAAATTGGCTTAAATATAGAATCCCACATCGGTGGGGTTTAGTTATTGGGAGGGAGTTTGCTTCTATATAAGAAACTCTCTCCCATAGTTAGAAAAAAAAATTCAATCCTCAACTTTGTAATCTTCTCCCCATAAATAGAAACGGACCTGCAGCGGGTGCTCGGAGACGTAGGCACATTTGCCGAACTTCGTTATCAAAGTTTACGGTGTGCTCTTTCCTTATTTGGGTTTTCTTTTCAGTTGTGTTATTGTATTCAATATTATTTGTCGGGGTTTGTAGTGCTTTGTTCGATTCATTTGGGTGTATTGTTTTATTCTGCTTTGCATGAGCCTTAGTTGTGATCAACACACCGTGCTAGTAAATTATGTCTAGGAGTCTGGGTTTTAAGTGGGACCGCTCGCGACCCCTCCAGTCTCTCCTGGGAATTTACTAGGAATGGTAATTCTGTCAAGGAGACTATTGTAGTCATCCTGGGAATTACTGAATCGGTTCATTTCACCGTTAGAGGGAATTTTACACCGTTTTTCTTAATAAGTGGTATCATCCATGGACTAGAACGTATTATTTCGGTTGTCTCTTTCTCAATCTTGCTCTAATGAAATCATTCCGAGCTTTGAGTCGAGCTTGTTGAGGAGCAACATGGACACGAGAAAGATACAAACCATATCCAAACAACGAGCCACTAAAAAGAAAAAGCACTGCTGTAGCTGCGATCTTTTTAGGTGTAGCCTCAAGACATACCACCATCTGAAATCTTCCTCCTACTAGTAAAGGGAACTTATTAACCAACACTAAAGAGCAGAAGAAGCAATCACTTTCCCACATTAATGCAATATACAAGAAGAGGTTTTTATGCATAATACCAGCAGTTAAATTGTCATAACAAGTAGTGATTGTTCATAATTAGGTACCTATCAATGTAGAATTAGCTCCTCTCTCTATACATGTATATAGATGCATCGTTCTTCTTCATAAGAAACTAAGCAAAAAAGTGGTTGAGAAAGAGATGGAAACATCGAGAGATACTTATCAGAACGCTTAATCTGACAAATCCCAGTGAAGCAGACCATTAACAATCAGGGTTTCTTTTATTTTCGATTTTAGCGTTCAAATTGAATGTTTGAATTATAGTATCGGACAGTCATGATAAACTAAATTATGGAATCTTATACAGGCCTCCAGCGACAGTGGTAAATCAATGTCAATCAGGCGCAAAGTAAAGCAAGATAGGAGCTTTGTGAGCTTACCGATTAAAGATAACGGCGGTGGTGGCGTTCCAGCCGGCGGTTTCTTGAGAGGACGAAGATAAATGAAATCTGGGAAACGAACATATCGATGGCAAAATGAAAAAATAAAAAGTAAAAATGAAGGGGGACACCACTAAGAATAATGAAGGGGGACACCTCCATTTTGCCCTATATTCTCTCTATCATAAAATAATGGATATTTTTGTTATTTTAAAATAGTACCCATTTTTTCACTTTTCATTTTATGGACACAATTCCTTTTATACTTTAACTTAATTCAATACACTTAGTTAAAAAAAATCCACCATTATTTACATTTTAAATATATTTAAAATTTAATTAAATTTAAATTTAATTTTGTCCATTTGATGTTATTTGATTCATTATTAATTAATATTTTATTATAAAATTGTCATTAAAATTAATTTGCAATCAATTTCAAATTGAAAACTCACTTTTATTAATAGTATAAGTTAATGATGAACTTTTGATATTTTTTATTTTTTTTCAAAAAAAATAAAACTGAACTCAAATACATGAACCATACACTTACCTGATTTTTACCACAAAAAATATTTGGGACTGAAATGACAAATTAAAGTTAAGGTGGCAATAAACGACAATCTAACCTTAAAACAAAAGTTTTTTAAAGAGAAACTAAATTTCGCTTCATTTACTCTTCAACATCACCCTTCTGATCTATCTCCCCTTCCCCTCTCAAAATTCCGGCGACAACCACCTCGCCTTTCACAATTATGGCGGCTACCTGCCGGTGCAATTTCCTTGCCATTCCGGCGACAACCACCTCACATTTCACAATTACTGCGCAACCACAAAATCAAATCCCTAAACCTCCAAAGTGAGCAACACAAAAGACAGCACAATTCAATTTTCATTTATTTATCTCTGTAACACATTGATACACGGGCTCTGTTATTTTGTATCTTTGTTCCATCCCAAAATTGAAGATGATAATGAGAGTTACGTGCGAAAAACAATAAGTATATATATTGAGGATGGTACATGAATATTTTAGAAGATAAGCACTAGATGCTGAATCTTCTGGCATGAAATGAGTGAGGCAATGGTAATGGGTGGCAGTAGTCTTCGTAGAAAGCGCCGGTTGCGTCGATTGTGGAGGTGCGGAAAAGGTGATTGAGGAAAAGTAGCGGGGGAGGAGTTTGCCGTTGTAGAAGAGATTGCCAGCGGCAGATTCTTTTGCGGTGGAGGCCGAGAAGTAAAATAATGCAGGTGGGAAAAGAGGAGGGGTTTTTTTTTTCTTTTTCTGAAATAGGTGAATATACAAAAAATGTTATTAAAATGAAAATCTTTTTTTTTTTTCGTACCAGAAAATGGATCTTTTTCACATGTCAGAAAAGGAAAGACTATAAAGCTAATGCATCTTCAAAAAAGTAGAAAGGGAAAAAACACATTAACCTGATGTGTCTTCCCCCTTTTTGATATGTAAAAAAAAAGGTTATCATTTTAATTTATTTTTTTTGTATATTCACCTATTTTGGAAAAAAAGCCGAAGAAAGTAGAAGGGGTAAGGTAGGGTAAGGTGATTTTTTTTATATTTTATAAAAACAAAATGACATTGTTTTATAAAATCAAAACGACGTTATTTGGATTACCAAATTAATGTCAAATTTGCATGTTAATATCAATTTGGAACAAATTCAATTTTGTGGAAGAATATTAGATAAGTCAAAAGCTAGTGTATTTGAGTTCAATAAATGCCTGGTGAAAAAACCAAAAATATGCCAAAAGTTCATGTATTTACAGGCTATTAACCCTAATAATATTGATTAACTAACTTAAAAATAATAAAGTGACTTAATTTCTCCACCTAACTTTTATTAAAACTCGTGTCATACTGATGTGCACACTATTTTATGGTAATAAGAAGGTAATAGATTTACTATTATACTCATATAATCTCAAATTAAATTCTTAATAATACACTTTCCATGTCTCATAAAAACACACACACACTTTACTTTTAATTCGTCCCGTAAAAATATGCATATTTTTTCTTCGTTTTGCATGTAAACTCTACTACAAATTGGTACAATAATACATTTACTACCATAATTTATTTACAATAACTTTACATAACAATATCCTAAAATGAGACAATTTCTCTACTTATAATACAAACAACACTAAAGTAAAACTATTTCTCCACTCACAATAAAAATAACATTAAATTTCTTAAAATCCATGCTCAAAGATTTGTGTATATTTTTCAAAAAGGACCATAGCACACTTCAACAAATTTAATAAATTGTCAGTAAGGGCATCCACAACGCATCCCCTGTAGTGAAATGACCAAGGAACGCGTTGCGGGTGCCGTCAAGGGACGATCGCCACTTAGTCAATGGTAAAGCCAAGGGCTAGCTCGCCGACTTTTTTCGGTTTCTTTATTATTTTATTGTATTGATTTTATTACAAAGTGTAGCTTAGCCCAATAGAATGAGGTTTATTGGAACCAAAAGGTGCTGGGAACAACACCTCCATTTTTGCCTTCATTTATGTTTTTTTTGTGAAACTTTATATATTTTTGTTTTCTTTTTTTATATTCATTTTTTTATTTATTTCATTTTTTTCGCTTTTTCTCGTTTTTATTTGAATGATATATTTAATTTTTTAATATATAAAATTATTTTGCATTTGAATTTAAAATTTTAATGAAGTTAATTGAATTTAATTTAGTTAGTATATATTAATTTACACAATTGCAAATTATATATAATTTTAGAATTTAAATTATGTAAACTTTTTATTTTAATAAAATTCAAATTTTTATTTATATAAAAAATTAAATTCATATTAGAATATATAAGAAATGAGAAATGAATAAATAAAATAATATTTGAATAAAATTCGTATTTTTAATTAAATCAAAATTCAATTTAATTAAAAAAATAAGAAATGAATAAAAAATTTAAAGATAAGACCCACGAATAGTCCAAGGAAAGAAATAGTGAAGAGATATGGATGTGGGTGTTGTTTCTTGATAAAAAGATCGAGTAAAAATGGTGTAAAACTTATAAATAGTTGATGAATAGTCAAAGGGAAGAGACATCGATGTGTATGGCCTAATATTCATGTGTGATGAATGCAACTAGGGATGCCCATAGTTGCGGAACTGACTTGGTAAGGATTTAGACAGTTCCAATTTTGAACCGAAACCGGTAGTTTTAGTTCAAAATCGACGATATTTTACAGATTTTTTCCGAATTTTCCAACTGTTTCGTTCGGGTTTTTTCAGTTTTCAACGTTTTTCCCCGATTAATCGTCTGTTAACCGTTAGTTACGATTTCAAAATTACTGAAACCGAAACCAGACCGGTACAACCGGTAATGCCGATTTCGGTTTAACCAGGAAGCGCCAGTTACGGTTCTGAAACCAAAACTGTCGATCTGGTTCCATAGCAAACCGTCGGTTCAATTTTAACTGGACATCCCTAAATGCAATATTTAAATTCAACTAAATATTTCATCGGATTGAAGGGCCTCTCGTTAATTCGGGTTTCATGTGTCATTTCTACAATCTTCTATTTTTATTTGTTTAAATTCTTCATTTATGTCTTTTTAAATCTATATTTTATTTTTAATAAATTCTAATTTTTTAAAATTCATAAAATCTGTAAATTAATTAGATGATTATGTTAAATTGGTAGATTACTGTCTTAATTATATACGTCCATAATTTACGTTAATTAGTTAGATAATGTCAAACAATATTAATTTAGATGAGATTGTATTCTATTTAGGAAACAAGAATTGTACTTATCCAAGTTAGAGCAAAATAACTGAACATGAATAAAACATATTTTGGAATAATAAAATATTTTTTTGACATAATATCTCTATACCATAATATCTCTATTTTTATTTTTCATAATTATATTTTATGTTTTGACTAATGCATCCTTATGTTATTTTGGATAGAGATTTACGGCAATTAACAATAACAATCAATCCCTAAAATTATAGAAATCAAATTTAACTTAATATTCTCGCTAATATATATATATATATAATATAAATGTGTGTGTGTTTATCTCTATAATTCTCATATGCTATAATACGAAATGAAAAATAGTTAAAAATCCAAATAGAATCCATAATTTATAAAATATGAAAACAAAAGCAATGTCGATAAATGAATTTAAACATACATAAACTTTGATATAGAGAAAGTATTTATTTGATTTCATCTCAAGAAATTGTTAGTTTAAAGTTCATTTAATTAAGAAAAAGTCACGATTCGTTTGTTTTTAGGTATTTTTTTTGCTTTTCCTTAGGCTGAGAGATATTTTGGCTATAAATGTAATTTTTATATGGCAATTTTTGAAAAGTCTATCACACTAGTTAGATCATATATTTCCCATTAAGCTAAGGTTAGGTGTCTATTTCATGGCACTATTATATATCTTATGCACTAATTATGTTGATCTTAAAACTTAGTCAAATTAAAAGGTTATACAATCGATTTTTTTTCTAACTAAGTCACTTCATAAGAATAAGTACGTTGTTTTCTTTATAAAATATTTACATATAATATATATTAATATTATTATCAATATATTAATATTATTATCAATAAATAATGATATTTAATCATTTTTATTATATATTATGGTTATTAACACTAAGTCAATGCTCAAAAGTGTAATTTTGTGGGGTCATGTAATTGTTTGGCAAATGATATTCATGCACAATATATATTTATGAATACTTGCATCGCATGTTATTATTATTGTATTTTACACAGAAAATATGTGATCATATTAAACTAAAGTATCAAAAACTAAAGTTTTCATGTAGATTAATCTCCTTAAAATACCAAAATAGTTGTTTTTATATTAATTTCAACGTCACTGCTCTGTTATTTCGATTTTGAATTTGTGAGAAGATTAAGTTAAAAATATAAAGCTCATGCATACTATCAGAATTTTAAAAATTAATGCAAAAAAATAAAAACAAAAAGAGAATAATTGTTATAATCTTAAGATCAATTGACTCAAAATACACGAACTTGAATTTCCACGCCACTAGCATGTTAGCATCAATTTTTAAATTGTGCAAAAAAAAAAAACAATTAAAAAGTAAAATTCATGTATCTTGGAGAAAATCATGACCCTAGTAAATAGTCATGTGGCCAACTAATTAATTACTGTATGAATCTCTCTCATCAATTATATAAATATATATGATTTGGTGTATTGATGAAATAGATTAGATTATTTTTTTAAATTTAAAAATCAAATCTTATTGTAATCTTTAACCTAAAATAACTAGAGGATGAAAAGGTCTACACATAAAATACAATAAATTTTAAAATTAATTAAAAATAAAAAAATAATATAAAATTACTAATTAAATTCTATTATGGAAAACATGAATTCACCTCTTCACAATTTGTGACATGTTTGATTCAATTTTAATTGGTTTTTAATAAGGTTATGAATCAAACAAATTTTATTTTTTTGTAAAACACATCAAATTATATTATATAATTAAAAGACATAAATTAAATAGAATAAATTTTTTTTTATAAATGTCTTATATTATGTCTTAATATACTAAATTATAATAAATAAGAAAACTAATTAGCTATTAGAATAAATAAAAAAAGGATATAGAAGAAAAAACTAATTACCTACCCATCTCACATTCAGCCACACATGTAAAGATGAAACATCTTCTCTGTCTCTCTATCTCCACTCTCTTTCCATATTTATATATATATATATATAGAAAGAGAGATAGATATATAGAAAGAGAGATAGAGATATATAGAAAGAGAAATATTATGCTACATAATATATGTGAGCACCATCTGTGAGCATCGTTCTCGTTTAGTCCACGTTAACATTATTTGTTTTGTTTCATATATTTTATTTGATTCTAATACATCAAAAATTATTATTAACATCACTAATTTGAATCAAACTAAATATGTAAAAGAAAACAAATAGTACTAACGTAAACTAAACGAGAGCGGTGCTCACAGATGATGTTCACATAAGGTATGCAGCATAACATTTCTCTTTCTCTCTCTCTCTCAATATATATAGTGTGTTAGGCTGAGACTACATCCTTAATGTAGAACTGAGATCATATCCCATCCATTGAATTAAAAAAGGGAAGGCTGAAATTTCATAAACCGAACATCATTATAACTTCAGCGGAACATCATCATAGGGGTAAAATTGTCCAAAATTATATTAACCCCACTATAATTAAGGGTAGTTGCCACCTATCAGTTGTATCATCAACAAATTTAAAATACATTTCAGCATAATATTGAATTTATATCAGTATAATATTAAAACTCCAACAAAACACAAGTTCGTTGAGATACTTACACATTCTATTTTTTATGCAAATTTCTTCAAGTGAACGTATGCAATTAAGATTTCATTTAAAATCCTCATAAAATTACTTTTAGTTTGATATATGGTTTATAAAAAAATAATTTAAATCGAGAGAATTATATTGAATTTAAAGTTTTGAGATATTTTATGAGAGAGAATGTGTGTGCCCATTGTCATTATAAATGACAGACGTCATTACAAATTTGAAAATATATTTCAGTATAACATTGAATTTACATTAGCATACGACTGAATGTACATCAGCATAACGCAAATTGCGGGCATCACGCCATATCTCGCTGGAATTACACGATTACCATAGCTGATTTTGCATTAAATTGACAAAATTACCCTTAACCATTTAATATTGAAATCCTAAGATTGCCATGTGGCATCAATCTTAGTCGTGTAATCTTCAAAGGTTGATATTTGGTTTTAGTTCTGCATTAAGATGTTGTTCTCATTTGAATACACCGATATATATATATAAAATAAAAACATCTCTTATTGTATGAACTTTAGAATATTGCACTGAACGTATAAAATTAATGCATTCACCATTAATTTAACTGCACCAAAAAATATGAAAATTTTGTTGCTTATGGGCTCGAACCCATGAACTGCATCCATCCATCATGTAGAAGCATCAACTGTAGATCTTGACGATCTAATGGCTGAAAAATGGTTCCCACATTCTCACAATCTCATGATAAGAAGGTTTCTCATTTGAACGGGAAAATCATTTTCAAACCTTTGATTAAGCAAATTTATGGTAGATGCATTTTCTTGTTGGAAAGAATGCTTCGAATTCCACTAAGAGCGAAAAATTCTATTTTTTTAATGCAATTAATTTCACTATGAATTCATTAACTTTATACGTCCAATGCAGCGTTCCTGTAAAAATATAATTTGCACGATAATTCCCCCTTATAATAATAATATCAAATTCTTCACTCTCCCTGTCGTCTTCGTCGTTCTTTCACATACATCTCCCGTCTTCTCCCTTTGGTCGTCATTGTAAATGTACTGCTGTCTGTCCTCTTTATCTCACCGCCGCATCGAACCCTTAAGCACGGTAACGATATGAAATCTACGGAGTAAGAACTTGAGAATTTCGAGAACATTTTATTTCAAATTTTTAATAGAAAAAACCTGAGTCGTGCTAAATGTTTTTAAAAGAATAATCAATTTTAAAATATACATTTGCACAAATCACAGCCTTTTACTCACCCTTATATACAATACAACTAATCACAACCTTTTATCCAGCTTTGTATACAAGTTACCACTACATATCCTTATATACAACTAATCAGAACTTTTTATTCATCTTTATATACAACTACATTTAAAAAAGATTTTTGACCAAGAATAAGGATTTTTAGATTACATTAATATAAATATTTCAATAAATTTGGCCAAATAAGAATATAGTTGTGGAATTCCTCAGCCCAACTGAACCACATCAATCCTTGATCATAGTTTTATTTTTATTTATCTAAACATCTCATTTTTGTGGCCTCTTAGTTTTTTTTCCATTAATATTTATTTCTTATCACTTCTTTATTTCCAATATCTATACTTTTCTTATATAATTTATCAACCAAATTACCTTTATATGAAATCCATGTAAATATGAAAATTAGAATTTTTTTTCACAACCCAATTAATTATTTCTTGTACTAGGAGTCCAACATTAAGCAACATGTCTACATGAATTTTTTTCATTTTTAATCTTTTTCATCCTTCATTCATATTTATCTTAAAATTCTCTTTTTGAGCATTTGTAATCATGTATTTTGAAATTTTATCGAAACAGATAACCAATTGATAGGTGTTATTACATGCTTTAAAATGAGACCGGATAGTAAAATTTCTTTTAATAGGATGTGGAACGAGTGCGGGTACATAATATCTAAACGACTTCAAATGTTGAATATAATCAGGGGTACTTAAAAATGGATAATTGGTTATTTTTTCAATTTTACATATGGTTACTATAACAAAACTCTGGAAAATTTATACATATAGTTTACATATACATAACTTTTTACTATTTTGAAAATGATTGTGTTATATATAGTTAATAATTAAGTTAAAAATTAAAATTGCTGTTTTAAGCGAGAAAGGTGTGATTTTCAGTGAACGATTTTTTTGATAATGTGCATCTAATAATTTTTCTCATTATATTGAGATACTAATTATATCAATTAATGATTCTGCATCGATTTTCTACGAACGACGAACTACACATTAGTACTTAATTCATGTTTTGCGATGTGAAAGAAATTGGTCCAAAAATTAAATAAAAGAAACGTCCAATTATACAATTCAAACACAATCAAAAATTGGTTTGATAATTTGCTATCTGTAGTTATGATAATAATACCGGTTCAAAATTGTGTACCCCTGCTAAAACACACATAGCAGGAGATTTTTTTCTTTTTTATTTTCTTTTTCCCTATTAAAGAATAAAAAACTTAATAATTATGCTGATACTCCAGAAAAGCTCGTGCTAGACTGAAAAACAAATCAAATGCTGTGGAAGTATGAGCAAGTAGCGTTTCAACTATCTACAAACGCATTATTGACACTTTCTGATGTGAACAGCTCCAACAGATTGTTCAAGTTAGACTACGATGGGTTTGAACAATTCCCCGGAGCAGCCCACCGGTGCCGTCGCCACAAGTTCCCTGATCTCCTTAACCACCTGAGCTTTGTCTGCCTCAAACATCTCATCCTCTGCACATCAAATCCATATAATGGCCTCAACACCATTACAATATGTTGTATTTTTATGTTAGATCACCAAGTTTACTATATACTACCTTTGTCAGAGTTGAAGCCATCAAAAAACCGCAGGAGTTTGTTTCTGTTGGCACACAGTATGTTGACGATATCAGCAGGCTTGTTCTGGTTCGCCACGAACAGCTGCAAACATGTCTGAGTTAGCACGAGTACACCACATAATTGCTTATAGTATGACTAGTGTCGAGGGCATGAGGTGATCGATACCTTGAACACATGAAATGCATCAATCTGTATGCACTTGTGTGTTTCCTGCAACACACGACCACCAACATTAGATGTTGTAATATCATCAATGGTAGCTTTCTAGTGGTTAAAGAGACATTACCCTCAGGAGATTCATGAGAACTCTCATATTGTTCTTGGAGCTGACATAGCGCACCATGACCGCCGAGTTAGATCTATCAAGCAAGATGTCTCCTAGAAGCTGAAAGGCAAAAGTTATCATTAGTCTCAAATGTCTTACAGCAAGATCAACATTACTAGTGATTTATCACTTTTAGCCCAATGGAGCTAAGGAACCGGGTATAGGGTTGAAAATACACGAATGCAAACGCTTGTTAGTTTTTCTCGAAACAGAAAATGGTGTGATCTAGGACACTCTATACCTTAACAGCATGGCGACGGGTCATGTAGTTTGGAGACTCCAGCAACTTTGAGTTGAATTCAGAAAAGAACTGCGTAAAAAAGCATTAGGAGATCTGTAAGGTACTAAAACATTGGGGAAATTTACAAACAATAGCAAGAAGCTCATTTACTACTTCATATTCAATCCACAACGACTACGGAGGGATAAGAAAACCATACCCAACTATGATTTTCTGTGAGAAAATCTGCAACAGTGGACTTGTGCCGTGTCATAAGCTCCTGGAAAATATAGCAGGAAAACATATAACTTCAGTCATATGATAATATCAAGAATGCAGAGGTAAAATGGCGAGTTTTTCTCTCAGATAAAGACATATACATAATACATCACATATTACCAATCCAAAAAGCACATCCAGAAATCAACATGGTCTATCAAATCAAATTATTGCACTAAGGTTTACAAACATGGAGTAATAAAATTGGCTACGTATTACAATACTATAAATGTAATTACCCTGGATGTAACATCAATAGGAATACTATGAACCATAGACCATATAGGTAAGTGAAAGGTTTGAAAAGCAAATAGTTTTTTTCCACTAGTGATATAAGACTACCATAAAAAAAATCCAAAATCAACTATTCCTTAGCTAGGTATCACCAAAATCTAAAGTTATGATAAATCCGCGACATATAAAATTAGTCAAGGAAAAAAAAACTAAGAGACAGAAACTAAAAGCATAGTGGATAACCTTAAAGGTAGCAGCAGCGTCCGAAGCAACATCAAAATTTGGAAGTTGAATGTAGTCGAAAAACTTCTTCATATGGGCTGACTGCAAAACATAACTGCCAGGAAAGAAAGATCAAGAGTTCATGAAATGCATGAGAGAGTGGCATCTAAATGACAAAAATATGATTCAGAATGTGTAAAGTATTAAGAGTATATCTGCAAGAACAAAAAGAACAGATTATAGGTTTTGCACAACTACAAGATGTAAAACAGTAATTTCTAAAATCTAGAATTTGCGTCCACATGGAAGCTTCTTACCTAGCGACCACCTGATGTCTTATGCAGTCCCTTAACATTCCTCCGTAATGCAGAGCAACGGAAGGATCTTCGTACCTGTAAAAAATGTAATGTAAAACCAGCATTTCACATATACTAGAAAAAATAGAGATATTCTAGTAAAAAGAGGGACATTCATCAGCGTCATCGGCATAAACTGATAAAAGGTTATGAAATTATGATAATTCAGGAAGCAAGTGAACGCAGTAAAGTCTCCATACATCGATATATTGCTAATGCCTGCTTCAAAATGAAACTTCTAGAAAGCTCTAAATACCATCACTTTGGCAAAAGCTACCAGGTAGAAATCTGAACTATATAGAAGACAAGTGTTTATTACTCACCCAGTAATCATAACGTCTAAAAGATCAAGATTCTCTTCTAAGTAGTCAGAAGCAATCAACCGTGATTGAACCGGTTGCCTTTGCAGATTCGCAATTACTCTCGTTGCGTCCTTGCGAGTCTTCACAAAGAAAAACATGTCCCTACCATTAGAAAACTCAAACCAAAACAAAAGAGTCGTTCTCGTAAGAAGTGTCACCTCGAAGTTTATTTTGGGGAGGCAGAGAATAAGCAGTCTCATAGTGTCATCGGCAAAGAACTCTTGAGTCACTTGGGCACAAGCTTCTGCAACAGGTTCTGATTCTTCAATTCCGTATAGAATTGATTTTAGCTCCCTGAGGTCGGCATCTAATTGCGCCAACTGCAATCAAAACCCCCCATATATTAAATAAAAGAAACACGAAATTTTCATGAGGATTGCAGTAAAACATAATTTGGACAACAGAAAGCAATGGAACGCGGTAGATCCGACGGTGTATCTCGCAGTTCTAAAATCGTATAACAAACATGAACCTAGAAAAAATGAGGGCGGAAATCGACCTTATCATGGCGCCTGGGGCTGCCGTCGTCGGAATCGGAATCAACGTAGGAGAGCAGTCTCCTGACATCGCGTACGATCTCAGCGGGAGCCCGCGGTTTTTTGGATTTGAAGAGGTTCTTCATGGAATTGCTGCGCAAAACTTTGGGGACAAGCTTCTTCAAACTCATAGCGGAATTGTTCTTCTTCAAAGCGTCCTCCTCCTTCATGGCGATCGGCATCTCTTTCCCCGGAAACTGCTACGTGTCTCAGGGGAATGAGATCCCGTTGGAATGGCGAATTCCAAGTACCACTCGAGAGAAAGACGCCTTCCTCCGTTTCTCTCCTTGTTTTTTCTTTTCTTTTCTTTTTTCCCCTTTGTTGTGTGTGTGATTATGGGTCAAGAGGCAAGGTAAAGTAGGAGAAGGATACGAGAGTTCGCTTGGAATGTGCATGGAATTGTGAGGAGGAGCGATGCCATAAACGTTGGAGATCCATTCTTCCAGTAGAACGAGGAGAGAGGGCGGTTTCCTACTAATGAGGTTTGGATTTATCGTGGACCTCTCCGCGTAATACACTGTTTCATTCAGTTGAACCTGCACGTTTTCTAATAACAAATAAAATAAATATAACATTCATAATCGTATGTAGCGTGGTCAGTTAATTAGCATTAGCAATAGCAATGTGGAGAAAATGACGGCCACTGCTAAGACCATCTTTATCCATAACCACCCATGGGTGGTCAAGTTGTATTTCAATTAAAAAATAAATAAAAAATGGTTAAAAGTAAAAAATAATTGTGGTGGCCGGTTGGAATTTCCTCAACCTCCAACCTCCACTTCTCAACCT
>JAYDZE010225414.1:0-39267 GCA_034509125.1 Monilaria moniliformis
TGGCGTTAGGTGTAAATGATTATTCTAGACAATTTTCTTTGACAAAAACTTGTATGAATTTGTTAATGATTCCAAAAAAAAGGGATTGCGTTTATATATATAAGTGACAGTGTTAAAAGTGATAAAAAGTTGTTATTATTTTATATAAAAATGACAGTATTAAAAGTAATACTGATATATATGTAGTCCATGTTAGAATTTTAATTTTTCAGTTCTTATTCTTTTTTATCTCAATAATAATAATAATTAATTTATAAATTACATAATGATTTGTTCCTCTCTCTTTTGACTTCAAAAGAGAAAATAAATTGATAAAGTTAGACTTCAATTTTTATGTACTTGTGCCACATGGAACGAAGGCAGAAGGTGAAACAGTGCTGCCGCTCCGCCATTATCCGACGACTTCGTCAGGCCTTTAAATGGGCTGAACCCGAACCATTTTTACAGAAAATGATGAATTGAAATATTCTACTTAGGCATCAAGCTTGTAGTAATTTTTTTAACCATCGTATAGTAATCTCTCTCTCTCTCTCTCCCTTTTCATTTTCAAGAAAAGAAAAAAGAAAAACTAATACAATATTAAATGTTTCTTACTTAAGATACCCTTAAACAGATTGCACTACAAATTAATGTTGTATTTCTATACTGGAAGCAGAACATTGGCATATAGTAGGTTAATTTAGGCATATGTATACACTTTGAGGGTAATATATTGAGTTCAAGTAGAATAATCAACGGAGAAAACCAGTTTAATCCATTACAAACTGTAAATCATACCAATTCTAAGAAGTTGACTTAATCCCAAACAATGCACATTTCCATGAATAACTAGAAACTAGGCATGGATGTTTGTTAACTAATTAGTTATCATGCAACAACAACAAAAAAAAGTTACTATCATAGTTCACGTTGGTTATAAAATTTAATAATCGATCATACATGTATATTCGTCTTTTGTTTGTTCCGTTTTAGTTTGATGTTAATTTGAGCGCATTACCCAATGTCCCATATATAGCCTAAAAATGTATCATATAAATATATTTGGCTGGCTCATAGCCTGGGACTTTGCTAATAACCTAACATAGCCCAATATGTGGTCTACTCATTGATATGATGTAGACTAATTAATGGTTACACTATATTTGTAAATTGTAATAGAGGAGCCTATTACGATAGTGAGGCCATAAAACCACTATAGTCTATAGAACAAAGTTAAAACTGAGAGACGCAAATGATTAGGTGCATGATCTGTTGAAATCGTGACATGATGATATGAGTATCTTGACATTAAAACCGTGTTACCAAAAACCCTCGACCATTATGACTCCCAAATCTTCCATATTAATTTCAATGAAAATCCGCATCCCCTTAAAGACATATATATAGCAAAGAGCAGATTACCATATCTTCAAGATATCGCAATGACTCGGAAGAAGGTGAAGCTGGCGTTCATCAGTAACGACTCGGCCAGGAAGGCGACGTTCAAGAAGAGGAAGAAGGGGCTTATGAAGAAGGTGAGCGAGCTGAGCACTCTGTGCGGGATCGAGTCGTGCGCCATCGTGTACAGCCCGTACGAGTCCCAGCCCGACGTGTGGCCCGACCCGCGTGGGGCGGGGCGCGTGCTCGCACAGTTCAAGCGCATGCCGGAGATGGAGCAGAGCAAGAAGATGGTGAACCAGGAGACCTTCATCCGCCACCGCATAGCCAAAGCCGCCGACCAGCTCAAGAAGCTCCACAAGGACAACAGGGAGAAGGAGGTCACCCACCTCATGTACCACTGCCTCACCGGCAAGGGCCTCCATGGCCTGCCCCTGCCCGACCTCAACGACATCGCATGGTTGCTTGACCACAATTTGAAGGAGATTTACAAGAGGATTCAAGCCATCACTAAGGCCGCCCCGCCTCCTCCCGAGAATAATGACTTGGCCGGCGCCGGCGGGGGACTGCAGAGGACGCAGCAGCAGCAGCTGTTTGCGGAGTGGATGGGAAACCACGGTGATCAGCAGCAGCAGCAGCAGATGGGGGCTGCCTTTGGGGGGGGCGGAGGGGATGAGATGATTGCGCCGTTTAACGAGTGGTCTAATGTCTTCTTCCCTTGAGAGTTGAGACCTTTCTTCTTTTTTCTTTTTCTTTTTTAATGTTTTGGTGTCTAGTACTAGTACACGGTATGAATAATAGAATTTTAATTTTTGGTTTTACTAAAAAATAAAATTATAAAGTTTTTTTCTCAAAATAAAAATTAGAATATAGAGATTAAACCAAAAGCATAAGGAATTAAAAATTGGTTCTTAAAGTATAAACCTACTATTTATTGTCAAAGTCACAAGCAACACCATATAAATTGCAGATATTAGAAAAAAAATTTATAAAATAATATACTTATATATACACTAAATTTTCTATTAAAAACAGTCACTATTTATTGAGGACACTTAACAGGTCTATAATCTCAATCATATATTTTAAATTGAAATATAGAGCCCAATACGCAAATGCTTAAATAGTTAATATTTACAGCAAAAGAATGCACAAAATTATATTTCATATAATAATTTGGTGGAAATATTAATTGTAATTATATGCTTGATACTAATTTCTATTAAATAAACACAAAGAAACTATTGTCTAGTCCTCTATAAAATATTATTTTGTTTTATTGTCTCATCTAGTCTATTTGTTTCGGGGCACCACGAGGGAGTGAATAAAGATTGGAAATCATGTTTATTTTATTGAGCATTTTCTCATGGCTCAATTTCCATATTATTATTTAACAACTCATATTTAATAAATATAATATCATTTTCATTCGCCCCAACTTGAGTATAATATTTAGGTGGGGAAACATTTTATTTTACCTAATTAAATTTAATATTTTTTTTCTTTTGTTTATGCACTTAACTTTGTAATGATATTTTGAATTTATTTCAGAAGTATGCATGTTTGAGTGATCCAAAGAATGATCAACAAATATCTGATGTCTACTTTACAAGCATATATCTTACAGACCAAATTTGCAGCTTCAAGAATCTTGTGATGTTGTTTGCCTCCACTCACTTATTGTCTGCCCATAAACAAACTATGTTAAATAGAGTTGAGGATTAAATTATGGGCAGGTTCATCAGGCTCTTTCAATTTAATATTTGTGCTAATTTCTTGTGTAAGCAAGATCAAAGTACAGTTAATCTCTGAATGACATATATATGTATCCAAGAATCTGGTTATTTTTGTTCCACTCACTTAATGTCTGCCCATATTAAAGAAACTGACAATCATATAAATATTGGTCTCCAGCTTGCAACTTGCATTCATCAACTCTAGTCATAAGCTTTTCTTTTTCTTTTCATTTTTATATTAAATCTTCACTAATCAACCCGTGCAAATTCTTCAGGATTACACTCTTTGATCAACTGCTAAGTCAATCATAATCTCTCCCCAAAAATATTCCACTTTTATTATCTGAATTATATTACTTTTATATATTTACAAGAACTAACAAACAGTATTTAAGCTTGGTACAAAAAGATATCAAAAGTAATAGTCCACTCCAAATATATTGTTGTCCAATATGGAAATAACGTAACTAAATATACTATTATATTATTGCATATTTATATAGTCTTCACTAAATATTAATACATTAAATATATATCAATATCTCTTCTAAAAATTGATATATTTATCTTGTCTAAAAACACTCACTAGTTATATCTAACAATATACTAGGAGCTCATTTGCTACATACTATGTGATAAAATGTAATATATTTTTTTATTAGGTATAACATATCAATATTATGTATTAAAATATTTATAATATGTAATCTATTATTTGGTAGGATGTATTGAATTTAAATATACTTAATATTAGTTATAATTAGGATTTGTATTAATTATACCATTTAAATAGGTGGAATGCAGAATCCCAAAATTAGTATAATATTTATGAACTTTTGATCTATAAAGGGTCGTGTATTTCATACCAAATAAGATATTAGTATGTCATAGATATATTATACACTCTATTCACTCATGATAAATGATTCATAATTATAAAATTTATGTAATTATTGTATCTAATATACATACGCTTGTTTGATAGTCATATTCCTTAGGCAAAAATTAATATATGTTAATTTATTGAATATAGAGTTGTAGTTATATTAGGAAAACCTTCATGTTTAAAATAAAAATCTATGAATCCTGAATTCTAGCTAGGTACTATATGTATGAATTCAAAAATTAAAATTTTCGTCCCTATGGTCTGCGAGCCAAAAACTACAAATTTATTAAAAAATGTGATAAAATCCACCATAAATCTTCTTGATCTAAGAGTTAAAAATAGTTTCTAGTTTTTAACACATGTTTTTATTTTAGTCAATCCTTATTCTAATATTCATATTATCTTATCTAATTGAATAATTTTTTGGTTTTTAAATTAATAATATTTAAATCATGCATAAACAAAATAATACATACCCTTAGGGCTTGTTTGGTATGTAGTAGATGATCTCTTGTGCTCTCGGGCTACTTCACCACATGAGTGTGTGTGCATATGAGACAGTGCTCACATTTGTGTGTGTGTGTGTGTAGATAGAATAGACGAAGGACGTGATGTAGAAGATATATGTCGCTCAATATCATCTGATCGGAAGAAGGCCAAGGCAGACCAAGTTCAAAGCTCAACGAAAAAAGACACCTAGTTCACAAATCTCATTCTACTAGTGTCTAGCCCAATCTTAAGAGAGATTATCTTTTCATTCCTTATATTGCTATCATCTGATCGGAAAAAGGTCATGGCAGACCAAGTTCGAAGCTCAACGAAACAAAAACACCCAATTCGTAAATCTCATTATACTGGTGTCTAGCTCAATTTTAGGAGAGCTACTTTTCATTCCTTCTATTATCACAGAGCTTAAATGCCACATCTTGAGCTTAGAAAAGAACTAACCTTCATAAATATTCTTTCATTGTAAAGTTCACTCGATCCTAATTAGAAATCTAAAACCCTTAAACATAAACCTATAATGGATGTAGTAATAGTGTGTAGGGTTGTAAGTAGGCTAGTTTAGTTGTGTGCTAGCTAATCATTAAGTTAACCTAACTATCATAATATCGTCTAAAATTATTAAAATGAACTCACGTATAAAAGTTCCATGTCAACCTAGAGATTACCTTTGTACCAAAAGCTAAAATATAGAAGTGACGTTTCTTTGAGATACATAATTATCTCAAGCATAAGGCTATATTGGGGTGAAATCATATCCTAATTACAGAATTAAGACTTATTATCATTTATTGAATTTGACAATCTAAGGTTGAGATTTAATTAAAAACCATATCATCATATTTGGTCCATCGTATCAGCATAAGGGTATTTTGGTAAGCAGAAAAAATCTAAAATACTGATTTACCGATAATTACGGGCCAAATATTATCCCGAAATTCCGAAAATACGGAAACAATAATCCACTTTCCTTTTCTCGCGGCGTTTGATAAAGTCAACAAATGGAATTGTAAACCTGCATAGCTTTTAGAAAATATCAGCATGATGTATAATCACTTATCAACATAGCATTACAACTTAATCATCATAACCTAAACTGACAATCAACATAGCTGATAATTGATTAACACTATATTGTTAAAGTTATGTTGTTAATTGGTTAACACTATGTTGATAATTGATTAACACTATGGTATATTATATATGCTGATTGTTATTGTTTGTGTATTATATATGTTTGGTTAACGCTATGCTGATAATTGATTAACGGTATGCTGATATTTCCACTATGATGTATTATATATGTTGATTGTTATTGTTTGTGTATTATATATGCTTGGTTAACACTATGCTGATAATTGATTAACATTATTCTGATATTTCCACTATGTTGTATTATATATGCTGATTGTTGTTATTTGTGTATTATATATGTTTGGTTAACACTAAGTTGATAATTGATTAACACTATGTTGATATTTCCACTATGCTATATTATATATGTTGATTGTTATTATTTGTGTATTATATTAATATATACTTGGTTAACGCTACGCTGATAATTGATAAACACTATGTTAATTTTTTTAATATGTTGTATTAAATATGTTGATTGTTATTGTTTGTGTATTATATATGATTGATTAACATTATGTTGATGATTGATTAACACTATATTGATATTTTCTAAAAGCGATACTATCGGTATTTACCATAATTGGATTTTTTTCCGTTAGACAAAAATATCATTGTCTATTATAAATTAGTAAAATTCGTTGCCACATGGCTTAATTTTATCCGTTTGATTTTGAAATCTTATGGACCATATTTGGTCTAGGTTCGTATATAAGAAGTTGTCCATATTTGAACACACTCATATATATATATATATATATATATATATATATTAAATTAAAAAATTTGCTATTATGAGAACGTGAGAACACTTGCATCAGACGTATAAAATAATTGTTAGTAAAAATCAACTGTACTGAATAAAATAATTTTTTTGCCCCATCAAAGATTCGAAGTCAGGTCTACGTTCATCCAGCAACGAAAATGCATGTACCGTATATCTTCATTATCTAATGGTTGAAAATCATTCTAATTAGCTTTTATAATAAGAAAGATTCTTATTAAAACATCTTCATATATATTAGACATATATATAAATAAATTGAAAATAATTTTTGACTGAGTAGAGCTTGACTATGATCCGGCAAGACCACGAGCAAAGGTTCAACATAAGAAAAGTGAGATATGATAATATAAGGAGAATATTGGACGATGAAGCGCAACTTAATTAGTAAGATGCTTTCCCTCCAACTAATAAATTAAGGATTTGAGTCACTATAATCACGAAATAAATGGAAAACCATTATCAATTCATTTTTTAAATATAGAGAGTTGGGTAGCGATGAATTTTATCATTGATATATACCATGATTACTTTTCGAGATCGAGCAACATCAATATAAAGATACATGAATAATTAATAGGGCAAATTGCCAGAAAAACCACCAAATTTGGTCAAATTCTGGTCAGTCTCACAAGTTTTAAAATCAGCCAATTATATCATAACTTCAATAATTTTCGCAATTGTCACATGATGCTTGATTTAGGGAAAATTGCTGCTGATGTGGTCGACGAAAAATCTTATACGGGTAAAACATCCGGCCTCTGAAACGACGTCGTATAATCCATGTCTGCGACACCTATTTTGCCACATCATCAATTTAGAACACGTATGCGACACAACAACAATTTCATACACGTAGGCCACCAGAATATTTTGCCATGGGACAATTGCGAAAATTGTTAAAGTTATGATATAATCGGCTGATTTTGAAACTTACGGGATTGACCAGAATTTGACCAAATTTGGTGGTTTTTCCGGCAATTTGCCCTAATTAATAATATATCTAAAAATTAGTAACAAGACTGAAAAAAGTTTATCATCTGAAACAAAACTACGATAAAAATCTATAAAAACACACAAAAACAAACAAAAAAAATAATCACAGACAAGATATGTTATTTATTATGTGCACTAGTTTATGTACTAAACATCAACTTGAGCTCCAAAATAATACAAACGCACAAAATACACAGAAACAAATATCTGTCTCCAGTGGATTTCCATATCCAAAAAACCCACAAAAAATTCCAATATTCTTCTCAGTTATAAAGTATGCATGTCTGATCCCACTAGAAAAAGTTGAAGTACAACGATAAGGAACTTGCCGTACAATCATCGTAGCGCTGTCGGAACTGCAACTAGTACTACACAGCCAAAACACAACCACATAGGTTCCAGTCTCGCTAGTTAATTTGAGTTAGATAGAGAAGGAGAAATCTTCAAGTTTGGCTTTCCTGCTGTTTTCTTTAGTTGCAAATTTCTCGTAACTAGACAACATGGAAAAATATTATTATATTTTAATGGTTCCTATATTTTTTATTTTATGTTCTTTAAGATTGAAAAGATGAAAATATTATTACCACATTAATACTATATAAATTGGGGTGAAAAAAAAAAAAAAACTGTTCAGAAAATAATTCTATCCTTATTTGAAGAAAATTAGCCATCTCACGTAATATACGACAAGAATGGAAAAATAGCGAAAATATATATTTTTCATCCATATTCATCAAGGAGAACTCAATTGAAGGACAAACAAAGTAACAAACTTGAAGAATAAGTGAATGAACTTCAACTTTATTACACTGATCGGAAACAAACGATGAAGCAAAACACGAGATCTCTGCATGATTAATTAAAGGGAAGTGGGGATGATAATATAAAGCATTCTTTTATTGGGATTCCAGCCATTCACAGATTTAACTACACAAGGCGACGTGGTGGTAAATAAAATCAAAGAAATTACAATTGAATGTATGAAGAAAAATAAATGGAGGGTGGGAGGGAGGGAGGGAGGGTGGACTAGTTATTAGCTTCCCATTTGTTGGTAGTGAGAGTGATGTAAGCAGAAGCTTTCTTGTCGATGCCTGGTTCAGCCACCCACCGCCCTCTGTCTTCGTCGCTCGGATACACTTTGTAAGCCTTCACGTAGTCGTCGGCATCGCCCCTTTTCGATCTCTTGCTTTTGAACAGCCCAAACAGAGAGAAACCTGAATGTTTCTTCTGCTGCCTGCCGTTGCCTGCCATTATACTTTCTATCTCTCGCTCTCTCTCTTTGTTTAGAGAAAAATTAATTGATGAGAGAGAAAGTGTGTTTTGTACTTGCTGGTTTGATGAACGGTGTGGTATTTATAGTAGGTTAGTGGAGGTGGAATTGGGGAATCTAGACAACTCCACAGCCGCTGTTTTCATCCCATGGCCCAAATCTACTCACGCTGTGATTCATTTTTTTTCAATTTCTACATTTTGTTCTTGAATAATTGACCACGCTTTTTCTTTTTGACGGACAACGATTAACTAATATAAATAAGAAGTCATGTACTTCATTTCTCATATTTTTATTTGATTATGTCTTTTATAAAATTACTTATTAATTTTATTTTTGGTAACTATCCCATCACTATCTATTATATTTTTCCTAACTTATTTGCATAAAAATTAAGCAAACTCATACACTTAGTTAACATTTATAATTACTTATAATAACATTAAAATGTGAATTCATTTTTTCACTCATCCATATATTTATTTTGTAAGAAGAAGAGTTTTAAGGAATGAATATAATAATATATATTTCATTGTTCTCTTTTGAGATGGTCTGGTAATAGTGTGTATATTATCCTAACCAAATGTATCATCAAGTCTACACCATGTCCGGTCCCTTTATGAGTAACCCCAATTTAATTACATGCCCATTACAAAGCATTAGCTAAATTTTGATTTTACATGCCACAAAGAATTATGCTTATTAATTACTATGCTTTGTAACTGATTTTGATTTTGCAATCAAGATCAATTTGTCCCCCTGTTGATACTAACATGGCCACCATAAAACTATCTAAACATTTTTTCAGAGTGTAGTAGACGGATCTTGTTGTATGAATTGGATTACAGATATTGCATGTCAGCATCAATTTGAGTACATCTATATCAATTGGAAAATCAAAATTAAATAAAAATATAACAATTTATATGCATAATCTTTGATGGTACGCAGAATCAAAATTTAGTCAAAGTTTGGTACATCACTAACTATTATCCCATCCAATCATAATGTCTGAAATGTGTTGCTTTAAATAGATAGAATAATTTTGTTTCACAAGATTTCATTCGCATAAATTCATAGGACAATATTGTTATACGATACATTATATTTATTTATTTTGCTATTATAAAAGTGTATATTCTTAAAAAGAAAATTGGTTATTCCAATAATTGTTTATTTTAATTTTCTAAATAGTTTTGTAAATTTAATATATACATATATATATATATACAAAAATATATTATATTTGATATAAATTCCTTTTTAGTTTTTAATTTAGAATTCTTCAATCCAATGCTTTTTACCTACATCCATCAACAACATAAAGTGTGATTTAAACAATAGACGTTATAAGAGAGAAGCTGCGGAGAAGGTTATAGTTGAAGATTTCGACCAAAAGAATATGTAATTTGAACCAATGGTTGCCATTAAAGTTACCTAAAACATGCTTAGCCAGGGATGTTGGTGTCTCCTTTTTTTATTATTATTTTTTTTCTCCATATATTTATTTATTTTGGGGGGAGGGGAGTTGTCTTCACGACAGCTTTTGTCTTTTTCCTAAGCATTCTTTTCCACTAGTTGTATAAAATCATTGAATTGACCCCTTGAATTTTGTCTTAATTCACAGAAAATGATTCGGTGTGAATTGTGATAGGATGGACGTAATTTTAGTCTATATTGTGGGAAAATTCCCTACTAAAATGCCATTTCATCAAAAAGCAAAAGCAAAAGCGCATTCAAACCAACAAAATGCCTTCCAATTTTATAGAATTCATATACTAATTTACACATCTTCTTCATCAAACTAATGTTATCGCCATTATTCGAGTATTACTAAATACTATATAAGTAACTGTAAAATTTTGGCCTTCATTTGCAATCACGAGATTCACAACAACATTTTTAGGGCACTGTAAGTCTGTAATTACAATATCTCATTTTTTCGGCAAAATTTGTCCAATACTTACTTACTACATACAAAGGTAGGGATACTGTAATTATTTTTTTTAAAAGGTAACATGGTAATGCAAATGGTAAATATTTTTTAATTTCATCATAACATATTATTCAACATCCATCCTGTCATAATTTTATTATTATTATTATTGTTTAAATAAAATTAAATACTACAATTTACCAAAATAATTGGCATGCTATCGAAAAAGTATGGGTTCATTTTGTTTCTAATTAACCATTAATAATGTGTCTACAGAGTCTTCGTCCAAGTAGTTAGGTAACTGATATTCATAACTATCAGTCTGAAAGCTAAGTTTATCTGGAAGCACATGTAAAGAATTAATCTTTTATCGGAGTGTCTTGACTGAAACAATATGGAACATTGTAATTTATTATTGGAAGAAATCAAACACAATTATTCGGTGACAATACTAAAATGATACAATCTGTCATTCTAGATTAATGTAACCAAATATTAATGTCACTATTTTCGACAGTTCAAAAAGAAAATGTTACAATCATTTTCGAGAAAAAGCAATACTAGAACATAAAATTGTAATACAAAGGCAAAAATATATATTATGAACATTATAATTCAATGTTGAACACAAGGCAAACAATATGGCCATCAAATTTATTGTTGAGCACTTCTCAAGATAACATATGGTAATAATCTATTCTCATGAACTTATCAATTTTATATATAAGAATTGAGTCATTACCACAAGCCCTATAGTTGAGTATTTTTTTTGTAAGGATGAGTGATCAGGGTATGAATTCTAATCCCTCAATCCCCTAAGTAAATAAATAAATAAATAAAATCGAAACTTTAAATGCCCACCAAAAACTTAATCATATATAGCCTATAATATTCGACCGAGCAACTATAAGTGTAACGCCTCGTATCCATCGGGTGGGGATCGGTACCGCGACAACGACCATTGGCAAAAAACGTGTTTTGCTACTAACTATTTGACATCCGTCCTCGCATTGTCAAAATGATTAACTCAAATCGCAAGAAAATCCCATTAATTAAACCTATAAACATACTAGTTAAGCATTCATTATTTTTTTCGACATGGAATATCACAAAAAATCCTTACTAAGAATCAAAGAATTAAGAAAAGGAAAAGCCATGAAAAAGGAAAAGGGTCAAAAGAAACTTTAGATCTCTTTTTGAATGATTGAATTGATGTATTGCCAAACTTTTTTCTCTTGAAAGCTAAGGGCTAACTTGATTTCAGCTTCCAAAATTGCCTGCAAGCTGTCTACCTTTAGGGATTCTTGCAAATAAACCTAACACATAAGCAATGAACGAAAGATATTTACAATTATGTCCGATCCATCGAACTTTGTACTTAGCAACTACGGAATTCATGCTTCCATTTTGCTTTTCAGAATATTATTACTATTTGCACGTCGGTTAGGTAGTGAGGATTTGCTGTCTTTGCTTTAGTTTTATTAATATACTATTTTTGGAAAACTTTTTGATTAAAGGCTTAATAAATTTTAACTCCGTGAGCTTATACTGTTAGGCTGTCTAAAATATCGCGTGATCCAAGTAGTTTCTTTCCTACAAATTCTTCACGGCTCTACACGAAGAATATTGCTAGTTTTGTTATTTAAATTACTCTGCCCTACTCAATTCTTGAATTTATTTAATTACATCTAAATAAATGGTTCCATCTTATCTTCAGTTGATTATATTTTCTTACAATTGTATTTCTAAAAGAAAGATATGTGCTGCAGTATCTCTAATCAAAAGATTTCATTTTATTTAATCTTTTATTTATTATTATATTAGAATAAAATTTTACTTTAGCACTTCTCATTGTAACAAATCTTTTGTTTTAGCTCCCTCTCAAATTATTTTTCCTATGCCTGCCTCTATGCTCCACTATGATGTGATTTTGGCGGGGATAGCAAAATATTATAATCTTAATTAATAAAATATACCGATTTTTCTACGTTGTGTTACTCATTTTTTGTAAAACGGTCACTAAAATAAATTATCTTAACAGTGACATAATTTTTGAAGTATTGTGAAATTTATAAATGTTACTATATAATGTTGTGACATTTTGTAAGTGAGTGGCTATTACTGTGTGTCACAACATTTAGCTAGTACTTACTTAATGATGTATGATAGGTAATTTTGTTATATGTAAAAGTATAATTATTTTTTTTTACTATATAAGACCCAGAAAGTGACGAGATAGGTACATAAGTTTTTTGGAATTGGAAGTGTAATAAAACTAATAATAGTGAAATACATGATTATAACAGAAAATATAATAAGATAAGGCGTACCAATTTGGGGACCAATATATCAAAAGGTGCCATTATTGTAGAAAGTAAGAGAATCAAGATAATGCCAATAGCTAAATACCTAAATATAATGATTAATAATTTAATCTCCACAAGAATGCGCAAAGAATTTTTGGTTATAGGGTGTGAGATTGCATTCTCAACTTTTGTATCAAATCTCAAACCTACCCCCAATGCACATAATACGTATTGGAACCGTAGATGTATAAATGAATATACTATAATTGTACGCATTACACGTATTTGTAAAGTAGAATAAGACAGTGTTAGATATTTTTAACATCTCTAAGATACATATTGAAAAATAGTTAAGAATATGATCTAAAGTATAATTGAAATTACGTGTTGAGTATATAATTACTTATTTGGTGACCCATAAAATAGTGCACACTTCTTAATTTTTTTAAATATTTTTTTTTCTATACTTTACATTTATTTTGCATACTTATTTAATAAAATTAAATATGTCTCACCATTATCTATTTTAACTAATATAAAAATAATAAAGTGTGTCATTTTCTCAACTCACAAAACATACTTGTGAGTAAAAAATTCACAAATAATGTCGTTTAACTCAATTTCATATTAATTGGCAAAATTTAACCATCCATATTAGATTCCACCATAGTTAAATTTAACTCAATTTCATAATTCCACCAGTGTCGTTCAGTTAACATGCCGTAATTAGTGTAATATCGGAGCAAAGGTTGGCTAATTGTTATATTAAAGAACAGCCCAAGTTAAAAATAGCGTAATTATTGAAAACAATATAATTATAAAATTAAAATAAGGGATATTTAGTTTCTTTTTCCCAACCCATCTTCCGCCTCTCCACCCACCTCCCTTAAACTCAAAGTTGCGACATTTGTGGCTGTAAATGAAGCAAATTACTCGTCAGTTACTTGGAGCTCGTTTCAATAAAAGCTCTTTTAAGCTTCAAGTAAATAAAAATATATAACAATTTATATTTTCGATGTCCACAAAGAGTGTATAATTTTTTATTTTACTATATAACTTCATACTTTACTATATATTTATCAATCTTACAAACGCCTCTTATTTACAAAAAATAAAACAAAAAACACATACACACACACATATTTTTACATAATGGGACCCTTATTTCCTTTATACACTCCAACTATTTTCTTAAAACGTGTGTCGATCAAACATTGATACTTTTTATGGACTGAGAGAGTAATATCTTTTTTTAAATATTTTAGAAAATGTAATTGGTTAGTAAAAATATACTATGAACTATAAGCTATTTTCAGAATTTCATATGACTTTTTAAAAGGTTGGTTTGACAATACATGATCTTTTAGTTTGTATAAATTTTTTATCACAAGACAAAAATTCCTCCAAATTAAAGTTAATTTCGATGTCAAAATTTGCGTATATGAATTTGATTTGTGAAATGTTAATATTTTTCTTTTTTAAATTATAGGAATTGAAGTCTTGTTATATAATACAAACAAAATTGAAAGTTCAATATTTATGAGCTTAAATTTAAAATTCATGTATAATTTAAAAAACGATCCGTATATGACATATTTAACTATCCTTTTAAAAATGAATTTAAATTAAGAACATTATGGAAACTTTATAACACGCTACCATATATAACAAAAACGTACGTCCTAAAGTAAGTTCGATCTTCATGTTATATTTTTTTAATGCAATTTCATATCTTATATCACCAATATACGTGGTGTTCACAATTATGATTTCATCTTTCTTATGATATATTAAATACTTAATAATTTGTAATATAAACTAAAACGAAATAACAAAGAAAGTAAAAAAAAAAAAAAAAATCTCACACCGTCCATTTATAAAATTAGATAGCTGCCAAAATGATAGAATTGCAATTAGATAGCTTTAGTTATTGCTGGTCTCAGCACGTCTTGTTTTGCATCAATGTTAATTAGTGCTTCAAATTATTCCAAACCAATAAATTATTAAAATAATATCTTCTTCTTGTTATTAAATATTAATTTCTGGCTTTCTTCTACCATACGTGAGACGCCAACATATGTGAATATCAACGTCCAATGCCCTACAAGATTATACAATTATTTCTAGTAATAATTAATTAATTATATATTATGAATAATTCTCTCTAATCCATAACTAAGAATAAAATATAAATGCAGACATTGGGTTGGCTAATACGACTGGATAAGGCCATTCAGCATGCATAACTTTTTGCACGTGACTTGTATCATGCTACTGCATTCGTGTATCTCCATATTGCTTTATATCTCCAAAATAATTCAACTCCAATTTCAATTATTAAATTTGACAAGATTTTACTCAAATAAAAAGAGAAAAAGAAAGATATGACAAGAATTATTATACTTAATGAACACACATAAGTTGTTTCTCTCTTCATTCAACTACGCCAACATAACTCGGACAAGAGTATCATATGAACCTAATGATAACATGTGCGGACGTGACATTCAAAATCTTCTAATATTTATAAGATGTAATGATATTACAAATATCAAATCATTTAAATATTTTATAGATATTATTAAGATAAATAAAAATATTTATTATATATTCTATATTTATATGACTTCAAATCTCTTAGCTTTTAACAAAAAAAATGTGTTATTAAGATTTCACAATGCATATAATACATTTGAGCAATGATAATTTTTCAAATGTATCGTTTCTAATTTTCCACATCTTTGATGAAAATCATTGTTTTTTGTTGAAATATTGAAGAAACATAGCACTCAAGTTAAAGGGGATAAGTACAAAAAATGTTCCCATCACAAATGTGCAAATATTTTACATTATCTAATGTCATTCATTTTTTAACGAAAAGAAAATAAAACAATTGAAGAAACCAAAAGAAACAAATGATAAGAACGTAATACACGCAAAGAGATGAGAGAGTGGAGAGATAAAAAACTTATGACTTATAATTTCAAATGCATTTTTTATATATAGTATTAAATTAAAGCTCTTACTATAAGCTCTCTGCCACCGGCCAATACTTTACCAGCGGGAGTGCCGATGCATTCGATTTAAATGCAACAATGAAATAGAGTTTTAGTACACAGCCACTGACGCAAAAGAGAGAGGCGAAAGGGAAGGCAAAAGCTAATGCGAGCAGTGCCCCATCGTCGAGGACGACGATGCCGACGCAGGAGACTCGTCCATAAAATCGATGGTTCAGGCGATGTCGATCAAGCAATACACAAAAACGATATATAAAGACATGTCAACGATGAAAAAAACACACTGCGACATCATACCACCTTGATCGACCTACAAGGGCAAAAAAAATGAATAAAGTAGGACTTCGTTTTTTGTACTTTTTTATTAAGTAATTTTCTTTATTAAAGTAACTTAGATGATTTTCGCTATTTAATTAATGTAATTTTTGGTAGTTTAATTAAGTAATTTTTAGTAAGTACTTTTTGTTTTTATGTAATTTCCGTTATTTACAAATATCGCAATTTAAATAAATATATGAAATTGGAGAATAACAAAAAATGATGAAATGAAAAAAATGGGGTTATGGCTGATTTGGAGTTTAACTTTTTGGGACTGGATTGTGGGTGTAGTAACTTAAAAGTGAAATGCTAACATGATAGCTAAAAGTAAAGTTGTAGCTGGACTGTGATGCCCTTATACTACTATAAAAAAATGCTAAATATTGAGCAGTTATTAGCGAGCATCTTCCCAACACTCACTAAGTACTTGTCCATATTAGCGAACACGGAGTAAGCAACAACAATTCAGCGGGAGATGTTTGGCTCAAAACTTTGGAGAGTAATATTTTGACGAGTTACCGAGCATAAAGGTGCTCGGTAGCTTTATATTTAGCAAGCAATTTTCGAGCACGAAGTCTAGTGCTCGGTATTCTTTGGCGCAAAAAAAATCCGAAAAAATAAGATAACATAGCGAGCACGTCACTGAGTAAATAAGTGATCGGTACATTTGACGCGGAAGAGTATATGGTGCTCGCCAAATTTACCGAGCACGCGAGAAAAAATCCGTATTTTTTTGGGGGAAAATTAAGCGGATGTGTATCCGCGTGAAGTGAAAAAATAGCGAGCATCTGGTGCTCGCTAATTCCTGTCTTCCGCCCAAAAGGGATGTAAGAAATTTTTCCGCTCGATTAGCTAGCACCCTGTGCTCGGTAAAGATGCTCGGAAATTGAGCAAAACATAATAAATAGCGTGAGAGTTTGTTCTTCCTACTCAAAATTTTCTCTCAATTTCACACAAAAGTATGATCCTTGCTCATTTTTGTTATCGGTAGATTGGTGAAAATGAGCGCTTCTTGATCGTCATTAGAGCTCACATACGTAAATAAAAGGTTAGTACGTGTTTTATGTAATTATTCTTCGCCACTTTCTAGTGTTAAGTTTCTCTTATTCTACAAAAATTTCTCTCAATTATTCAAAAAAAATATTCTTGCAAATTTTTGTTTGTCGGTAGATTGGTGTAATGAACACTTCTTTGTTGACATTTGAGCTCACATACGTAAATAAAATGTTAGTGCGTGTTTTATGTAATTATTCATCGTTAATTTGTATTGTTAAATTTTATTACGTGTTTTTTTGCAATGTTATTATATTATTGCAACAATATTTTTATTAGAGAATTTACATTATTTTGCTAAATAAAATAGTTTACGTGCTTAATTAGGTAAATTTTAGAATTAGGGATTAAATTGCAAATTTTGATAATATAGTGACTAGAATTACGTATTTTTCGTAATTATATTCGTTTTGAATTTTTTTCATATGATAAGATAATGAAATGGATATTGCGGGAAGAGAATCCATGTATATGAGAAAATTTGACACGGGAGAATTTAATCAAGATTATATTGATGGGTTAGATAAGTTTATAAATTTTTCTGTGTAACGAACTTCCAAAATGGATGGTTCAAAAATTAGATATTCATGTGCACGTTGTGATAATAAGAGACTTCTTCCTACGGACACGGTCAATGAGCACCTCATGAAAATGGGGTTTACCCCAAATTACTATGATTGGAAATTTTATTACAAGTCGGGAGCGTCTTCCAGTTCAAGATAGATGAATCGATGCATTTCGATCTACCACCAATAGATAGGAGTGGAGGCGATGGTGAATCTAACTCGTTACTGGTTCCTCGGCAGTGTCGTGGTGTGGTGGCAACAGAGTCGCGACAGCGACGACTCTGCCACCATGTATTGCACATGGAGGTGAGGATTTTTGGGGATGATAAAGGAGACGCATGGGAGAGAGAGTGAGAGGGTGTGAAGGAGAAATGGTGAAGACAACTACTTCAGCCACTGGAGTCCGACCATACGGCAACTTCAAGACGGCGGGGATTGAGGTGATTATTCCGGAAAATGAGAAAGAAAATTAAATGAACCAAATGCTAGGGACTTATGTGCAATTTCAAAAATGTGAGATGAAATTTTTTTCTTTTTATAAAATGACGTCATATAGATTGTTGGCTGAGAAAAAAAATCCACCTAAGCAGCTGGCAAGCTGAGTCATCATTTCGCCGCCATAATATGTTAAACGAAATATAAATCAATTTTTTCACAAAGTTGAGGATTTCTAAAAAGAAAACAAAAATTGGGAACATTTTTCTAAAAACTCTCAAAATTGAAGACACGAATCAAAATTAATCATAATTATATTAATAATTCATAATATTAAGTTGTGACCATGCGGTCGAACCGAATTATATAAATTCACCATGCTATAAAATAAGAAAAATTGAGTACAGAGTAATTGCTAGCCTCAAATTTAAGGACGTTCAAGTGCATTGGGCTAATGTTACGTACAATCCACTACATTAATCTAAAAGTCGTAAAGTTATTATTGTTAAACAGTGACGCTCATGTGGTGGGTATGACGTCAGATGACGGTGAAAAATAATGGAGATCTGTTTTTGTTTTATTTTTTTCTACTTCTTATTGATCAACGGTGAAAAATAATGGAGATCTGTTTTTGTTTTATTTTTTTCTACTTCTTATTGATCAACAATTCTATTTACTTTTGATTGATAATGTAAAGGAAGTTTCAAAATTTGATTTAACAATGTCGTGTTGATAATTTTTGTCAAGCATTTTTATATATTAATATGTACACATCATACATATGAAAATTTCAATATTTGCAGGTCACACAATTTGTTCAAACAATTCAACTAGTCGAATAAGTGATGTGATCCAGGAAATTGGCACACGGTCCAATTTGAAAACATGGTAATGAGGAGCCTTAAGTGAAATTTTTTCTTTACCGTGACTATTTCCACATGAAAGAGGAAAGTCAAATAAACCTGAATGTTAAAACTCAGCAGGATTGAAACGGTACATAACATAGTAAGTAGTAAGCGTCGCAAAGACAAGCATCAATTAACCTACACAAGCATCAAATAACCTACCTTCATATTCTTACATATTAACTACCACAGCCCTTGGCCCTTTTTCCATAAAACACCTCATGACTACTGGCCATGTTACTCTACGCACCCAACCTTCAAGCAGATTCAGCAAAACCCACTCGGAGATTTCCATAGTCGAACACGGTGTGATATGGGCGCATGAACACATCCCCAAGAATCCTGCATCGTCATGTATATCTCAAGTAATTTAGTATCAGAGTTGAGCATTTTTCGCATTCAAGAATGAAGATTTTGCACGTACCAAAGAGGTCCTAGAGGAGGTGCGACATCCAAAGCCATGAATCCGCTCATGCAAATAGCAGTAGGGCCTTGATCAACCTTCAGTATATACTGCAAACAAAATTCCACCATTCTTTAGTTTGTAAGAGTGGTTTCATGGAAAATGTAATATATATTTTTGAAATATGCAAACCTGTTCAGGAGTGAGAACATAAGGCTTTCCACCAATAGTGAAGGTGACGTTAGGCATGTTTTGTAAAGAATTGCAGTCGATTATGGATTGACCTCCAGGACTTGGTATCCTATCGCAGAGCTACCAAATAGAGAGAATGATGTTTAAGAATAGCTCATTTCCAGGAAGAGAAATAAAAGTTCATTTTAGATTATTACCTGATACACATATTCGATCACTTTATCCTTTACACCTTCGTTATTTAGCTGACTTTTCATCCAAACAACAGCCATCTCACAAGCAGTGCACAGTGCATCCTCACCAACTGATTCGGTGCTCTCCTTTCCAACCACCATTTCAATATTCGAGCTGCAATCAATCAGTTGGTTACATGTGTCAAAATTGTTTTCATCCTCCAAATGACTCATGCTGTTTTTGTAAATGATGACACAATCAAAATTCTTCGAGGCTACAACTTGCAGTTGATGACCAATCAGATCACTAAATCTAATTTTAAATACACTGATACACAACATAGAATATTGCATAGACCTTAATTAGGAGCATCAATGCTCTGAAATTAGTAAACAGTTGTTGTGTCAAAGACTATCAAAGAAACTTGGAGATTAGTATCAAAAGCATTAGGATCAAGCTTGGACGAAGAGTATTAACAAGATCCATGCAAAGTATATAGGCTTCCAGATAATTACATCACTTTACCAAGATGGATAACTAAATCTGTAAGTGCATCAAATAGCTAGGCTGAACGCTCAAATCAATAGTTGGACCAAGAAGTTAAGGTATACAAACCTCACAGACTGGGCTCCGTTGGAAAAGCACAGACCAATTTGGGAACAAATTGCATCAGGTTGTACCTGCAGAGGTACACTAACTTTTAGTTTTCAGGGAAAAAAACTTTATATAGGCTGTAAGGAAGCAAATGTATTATATATTTCAATGTGTGTGTGTTTGAGAGAGGCAAAGAGGAGAGAGGAATCAAAGGAAGACGTACTCCAGAGACTAGGAGTTCCCATATCATCTCTCCATATTGAGAAACAAGCGTTTTACATTCGGCGCTCACAACTCCTTCTGCACCAATGGCATGGTTGATTTGAGTTATAACAGCCTGCAATTGTAGGACATACAGATCCTTAAAAGGCCATTCAAAGAACGGAATACAGCAGAAAGCTAAATCAAATTCCAGCTATCTTTCTGAGAATATAGTGATGAAAAAACACATACAGTTGGACCAGTACACAAGGATGTCCCAGAATCCACAATAGCAGCACAACCACCATCACATAAACCTGGTGCAACATTTCACAAGAGCGTAAATGATTTTAATAATCTAAAATGAAATCTAGTTATGTAATAACCTTCTGCATAGTTCAGCAGTGTTGCAGAACTTACCAGTTGACAGGTTACCGACAAGGAAGTCACCCATTTCAATCTGGTAAGGAAAGATTTGAACAAGTAGGTGAGAAAGAGAAAATCAATTAAATTTTCTACACTGAGAATAACGGACGCTACCATAGTATTAGTAAAAACTGAATCTTATCATATACCTGCCAGTACCCCTTTTCCGTCACAGGGACGTAACTGTGATTTCCTCTGTAATGATTTGGATCAACTCCACCAAAGATTATTTCACCTCCAACTTCAGCTTCAGGGTCACTGCTAAGCCAGAAAGAAAATACCTGCTCCTCAACAAGACCTTGATTTACCATATTGTACCTGTTATGGTGCAACAACACAAATTAGTTTGCCACCAACGCTACAACAGAAACAGCAGAAAAGTTTGAAATAGAGAAGACATATACCAGACTGGCACTGCATCGCCAACAGAAATTTCCTGGAAACCAAGCCCAAGAATACCATCAAATTTGGCCACGACAAAGGTAAGACTTCCTTCTTTTGTAGCCTCGATGAAAACCTGTAAAGGATTATCGTGAAGTTAGATCATGATTGGATAGGACTTACCAAATGTCAAACAAGGAAAAACAAGAAGAAAGAAAACCAACTTGATCCTTGACGACAACATCACCAACTTCAACATTGTCTTGGCTAAAAAATCCAGCAATCGACCCAGAGCCATATGAGATTGAGCAAGATTTTCCTGGATCACAGAAACATTTAAAGACATCAGTAAGAAACTACAACATTGACAAGTACATTAGTTTAATCGAGAACTTCAAAGCAGAGATTAGGAGTTCCCATATCATCTCTTTACATTGCAAAAATGAAAAGGAGAAAAAAGAACCAAACAGCGACATACCATTTGCTGTGTATGTACTGGACTTGCTCGATTTGTATCTACTATGGAAATAGCAAGCAATCTGCACATATAGTTTGTCTTAGTAATAGTGTGAGTGTAAATCAGCTTAAAAGTATATTTAGCCTTTAAATTACTCACAGAGAAATAACATTTCGAGGATGGAACCCATAGATTGGAACTGCCAGTGTCAAACACAACAGTAAAATTCTGTGGTGGTGAGCCAATACCGATCTCTCCAAAGTATTGAGCATCCAAGTAATTCTTCAGATACACCGCATCTCCACCTTCAGTATTTAGTTTGATCTGTCTGTCATTGACATCTATCCCAAACTTTCCCTCCAATTTAGCTTCTGCGGCAGCCTTAATTCTAGCCAGGTCCAAAGGCCTCCTTTTCAGGCTAATTCTTCTCAGAGCATCAGAAGAAGGAAGGAGGGAGCATACAACGGCCCACAGACAGAAAATAGTTAGCAGATAGCCGAGCTTCATGTTTCAAGATTGCCTGTATGAGCAAAAATATAGTGTAAGACATGAGATGATCACGGTTACCTATAAGATACCATAATAATAACTGCAGTGATCACTAAACAATCGTGTCAAGGGACCAATGTATGTGGAGAAAGCAATCATACATAGCCAAGAAAGGTATGTGTATACCACAGGCATAAAAAGGAAAAATACAAAAGCATTTGATTGAGAAAATTAGTCACATATAGGGTATCCATCATCCATGATTCAACATTCAGAGTTAGAAACTCAAGTTTAATAACAAAAGTGAGAATGGACATAAGAATAAAGAAGGTCCCACAATCCACGAACCATGTAACACCTGTACAAGTCAAAATGAACTGCTATCTGCATATCTGATCAACAGGATTTCTAATCAAGACTCGTGACTAAAACTAATGACTCGCCATGCATAGAAGCATCATTTTCCTAAAATCACACACGCGTGTGCACAGAGAAGGAGATATTTCCATTTGGAAAGCTCCGGGCTGCAAAATCCTCTTTGCTACTTAAGTGTTTTTGAACATGATCCATCTATTTTATGTTATCTTATTCATTCAATATTATCATCTAATGATAGAAAAAAGGAAATATATAATCCCGTTGAAATTTCTCTCAATTTCATCAACTCTAGTACTACAAAAGAACCAAATATTATGCAAAAACTTACAATAAAATGATTCAGGCTTTAGCGAGAACAAATATCAACTCCTCTTCTGTTATTATATTTATTCTTCGAGAAAACGGGAACCACGCCACGAAAGAATGATCAGTAAATATGAGTTCAAGCCTTAGGCAAAATACAACGACTAAAACCTACATCTCAAAAATCGTTGGTGCGCACAGAGGCAGAGGATTGGGGAAAGTCAAAGCAGATATCGATAGTGAGAGCTAAATGAACAATCCCCAACAGTCATACCTACAAACCACAGCTTTCGTATAGCAAATAGGATCAGTACAACAGAAACCTAAAACTACAAGCAATCATAAACATTAAAAATAATCGGAAAGAAACATTGTGCGCAGGCCTCGAGCTCAACCAGTGTAAAAGCAAACAGAAAAAGTAAAAGCTACAGATATTAAGACTTGTGGTTGATGATTAAGAAGTTTACACGAAATGGATTATCAGGAAGGGAAAAGATCGGATTTCAAACCTTGTTAATCCAGAGCTTCAAAAGCAGGAGTAGTTATGAGCGTCTTTCAAAATATATAGAGGCCTGTAGACTGTGCAGTCCAAATGAAATAGAGAGAGAGAGAGAGCGAGCTGAATATTTAATGGAGTGGATATTTTTCTGAGCCAAGTAGATACATTGATCAAGTATTTAATCGCGGATTACATAGTTACACGTGGTTCTATGCGAGTGGCTGGGAGATGGCCCAAATGAATTTCCAAATATTTATCTTAAATGCAATTTCCGAAAATTTAAATTAGCATGTTACTTGCTCGAATTTAAGTTAAACAAAAAGTTTATTGAATTTTGATACTCCCTATGAAATTTAATAATTTTGGTGGCGTGTTTATAAGTGGATGAATTTGTAGTATTTTTTAGTAGAGATAGAATCCCAATAATGGTATTTACGAAAATATTTTGCTAAATTGAGATTGATAATTAAAGAGATTTTAGCTGATAATAGGGATGTCAATTTAGCTTGAAACTCGTGGGTTAGTCCAATTAATCCGACAACTCGACAGAATTATGTTTGAAAAATTATAACCAGAAAAAAATTTCAACCCGAATGACCCTAAACTGAATAGTCTGCAACCCGATTGAATTGGTCCGAAGATAGCCCGAACCCATAGCGAGTTCTCATTATTTAGTTTTCAAACTTTTTAAAGTTAGTATAATAAGAACTTTTTTCAATTATATGTAAAAATGCATATTCAATATTCGAAAGTTATGTTCATAATTTCAATATTTTATATTTTACTATTACATTTAATATAAAATTTTTAGATTTAAAATTTAAAAAATGATAATCATTTATGAAAAATGTATGTTCTTACTTTTGTTACAGATACATATTAGTTTTGAGTTGAAATGACATTTATTCATGAATGTATTTCTTTGTTAGAAATATATAATTATCAAGATTAGTATAGTAGTTAAAAAAATTCATAAAAAATTCATATTAAATGAACTTATTTAAAAATATAAAATTATTAACATAAAATTCATTATATTGATGTCTAATTGACATTAATTATAATATAAAAATAAATAATTTTATTATTTTTAATATAAAAATAATTTATATTTAGCAAAAGATAGGTATTGCTATTTAAAAATATGGTTTAAAAAAATTATGAAAATGAATAAGTTCATCGTTTTTTATAAGTTAAGGTTGAACTTTATTTGATAATAAACTGAATGAAAGTTGTTTGTGTTACTCATCCAACTAAACCACTCTTACACACTTATGCTAATTTTCTATTACAAATTATATTGCATATTTCTTATTAATACTAGAATATATTATGCGTGGAATTACGATAGTGTTTATTTAACTACTCCAATAGTGCGAAGAGAACTCGTGTCATGTGATTTCTCTCTTATCATGCGCAAATATAATTATTATCATTCTTATCCACAAAAGATATTATTATTTATAATTATTAATGTTATAATAGTTAATTTTATTCATATGAACTGAAATTTTTATTTGTAATAACTTTCATTTTAATTTATAAGAAAAATCACGTTTCTTGCAATAGAAACATACAAGTTGTTCCTTACAGCAATGATAATTTATTTGGATAGCATATAAGTATGGACTTTCTGTCACGTTCAAGTAAGTATGGACGTGTATGAAATTGAAGGTAATTATAAATTAGGTAGGGCCTACCGTTGTCAGTCTATAAAGAAGTACATTTACTTGAAATTGCCTAGAAATTTCCTCATCGCTACAGAAGTTGACATGTGGGGGCGATTAAGATACCTACTTTTAACATTTTCTTCTCCCACTATATTCCTTTCAATATTTTAATTACTACATGGCCCATGCGCCTCAAGTGTTCAACTCTCAAATTGCGGTAAACAAATCAATCTTGTACACAACGAGAAATTCATGGACACGTTACGTGCTTATCTCTAAATTTAGCCGATTTTTGTAATGGATTATTCTAGTATATCCTTTACTACGAAAGCAGTGGACAAATATTTTTACTCTTATAAAAATATTTACCTTATATCAATCTCGAAAAAAGAATGTCCTTATACTCGATATGTATTTCATTTTATACCAAAGCAAAAGCTTTACGGATTCCACTACACTGGCACTGGGTTTTTCAAATCCAAAAACCCCAATTTTAGATTTTTCTAGATTGGGTGAAAAATAGGGGGGGTTTTGGTAGCGAGTTTTGGGTTTGCGTAGCAAATTTGCAAATCGAACTTTTGTCAGGCGGCAGGCCCCGCCAAGGAAGAGAGAGCACGCGCCGTGAAATACTCGTGACACGCTCACACTGCACAACACGAGAGCGTGCGATGCACGCGCCCACTGCCTCTCGGCCAACATTCCCGCCTATTTCTTCATTTTCCTGTTATTTGTGCTTTATTTTGAATGCTTAGTCATTTTCCTTTTCTTTTACTATTGTTGTTCGATCAAATTCGACTGTTTGACAATATATTTTCGGTGGCGGAGCTCATTAAATTAATTTTTAATTATATATTATTATTTAAAAATAATGTGTACATTTAGTTAATTTAATATATTAAAATGAAATTATAAATACAAAAAAATAAGATAAATAAATTATATATATATATATATATATATATTGTGTGTGTAGATATGTTAAAAAAGTAAAATCATGATGAATGGTGTCACACCCCTTTGTCCTCGGACTCGAGTTTTTCGCAAGGGACTGTGCGGCGCCGATGCCCCACGCAACGACCAGCCTTCGCACCTCACTTTAGCACTCGTGTTTTCTCTCACAAGCACTCGTGGATTGAGGCTTTTGTGCCCAGCCACTTTACTCACACACACAGCGGAATACAAGAGTAAAGCACACAAGATTTACGGGAGTCCCTCACCTCCAACCTTCAAATATCACTCAATATATTCAAAGGGCCAAGGCCAGCACACAACACTCGCTTGGATCTCGCACTCCAAGTTACAATCCTCAATCTATCTCGAGTTGTGCTGCTCAAGGCTATTACATAAGTATGTGGTGGACATCCCCCACCACTGGGCTCCACTAATCTAAACCGTCGAGTCCTAACTGCTCGGCCAGGTGTCGCTCTTCAGGGTGCTCCACGCAGGGGGCAGTTATGCGCCACAATAACCGCCCCGCCGCATGCTCCGCACATGCGCCTCGAAGCTTGTTCTCGCCCGGCTTCGATCCTCGGTGGACTCGCTCGGTCTCGGGCACTGTCCCCGCCACACTTGGCGCCCATACACCAAATGTGTGTCGGGTAGTGCCCCCGTCGTGCGCCGTCGCCCATACACCTCCGCACGCTGGGTCGCGCCCTCAGGCTCGCTCACATGCCTCGGCGCTTACACTCGCCTCGGCTCCAACACTTCGCGTCCCGCGCGCTCAGTGCTGCTCCCGTGCCTGGTGCTCCGCATCACCAAGCCCGTTATTGCCCGATGCTTCGTATCATCGGGTCTTCGCCCACCCATAGCATCTGTCACAGACTCGCCCGGTGCACCCGAGCTCCGTGCCATCCGAGCTCGCCCGTGGCTAGGCTCACCCGACGCATCCACCGATTTAGGGGTGCAACAGATGGGGTCTACATAATAATGTATTTGGGAATATTTTAGGGTGGAAGAAAGTTGAGGATTTTTAAAATTTGAGTAGTTATTGATGTGATACATAAATAAGCAGTTTTTTTTTTTGTTATAGAGGAATAGAGAATTGCTTTAGTCAATGGTAAATGAGAGACTTCGATTTTGTGAGGGCATTTGCAACAAGGTCGGGTGGGCGGCGGCCGCATGGGTTCCAGCGGTGATCCGTTCGACGGCGCTGCAAAGCAGCGGCAACCATATTCTTCTTTTTCGTTTCTTATTTCTCTTTCTTTATTTTTCTTCTTTGCTTCTTCCTTTATTTTCTCTTCTTTTTCGTTTATTTTCCTTCCCTTTTTCTTTCTTTCTTGCTTTAATTTTTTTAACTTTTTCGTTCTTTCCAATTCCTTCATTCCTTATTTATTGTCATCATCACTTTATGTTTACTAGATGTTATTATTTTAATTGTTTCCAATTTGTTTCTTTTTCCAATTCGTTCTTTTTTATTTTCAATTCGTTTCTTTCTAAATTATTTATTATTCCTTCTTTCCAATTCGTTTCTTTTTCATTTTCTTCATTTTCATTGTTTGTTTGTTTTTTTTTTATTATGTATTATTATTTTATAAAAATAATTTATTCATATAATTTAAATTATGTATTTTTTTGTTTTTAATTAATATAATTTTCTAATTTTGATTTAAGTAATTTTCATAGTTGTCATTATTTTACAAATATGTGAACTTATATAAATATATGAAATTAGAGAATATACAAAAATAATAAAATAAAATAAAAATAAGTTGTGGTTGAAAATGAGATTGAAATTTTGAAATTGCATTGAAGATATTGTGATTGAAAATAAGACTGGTGATATAGTAGCTAAAATAAGACTGGATTGGGCTAACTGTATTTCACGATGGGGCTGATTGATAATAAGACAGTGTGATGGCATAAGGACAGTCGTAGGGTGGGGGAATTGGGCTGGACATGAGTTGCAGCCTTGGGAACGGCGTTGCAAGGGAACGCTGTGGGTCGCGGATCGCAGACTAGGCCACACATGTAGCCCAATCCGCAATCTGAGCTGCAAGCGTCCGTACATGTGCATTTGATCAATTTTTGTTTAAAAAAACATTAAAAAAATAAAATATATGTTAAAATTTGACAATGGCATGTACTTAAAGTTGGGCACGTGAATTGGTAAAAGATTACATTTAAAAAAAATACTTGATTATTTTCTTTTTATAGGTACGTTCTATTGACTTCATTTTCGGGATGCAAATCTTTGTTTTATAGCTACATTCTGCAATGTTTTGCCTTCGTTTTTCTTATGTAGGATGCAAGTCTTTATTTTGCAATGAATAAATTCTTCTTTTCTTGTCTATAATAATTTGTTTTTAATTATGTAAAATTCAATTAAGGGATGAGGCAAAGTAATAGTCGATGAATAATAGTCGATGGATACTATAAAAAAAGAGATAATTAAGGGATGAGGCAAAGTAATAATATCACTATTACCTAACAATTAATAATTTAGCACTACTTCCCTAAAAAATATCCTGCTGATGGATCAGACCTCATGCGCTCACAGAGTCACAATTTTTAGTCGCCGCCGCTTCCAAGGCCGCCGCAGCCGCCGATTCAGCGTTTCGATTTCGAAGCCGCTGTGCAGTCCGCCGACGACAGAGTCGCTTCTACTTTCAGCTTGTAAGTGTTAATCGTGAACCTAGAGACGTTTTCTTACACCGACTTTGCTTTGTGGTTGTGAAAAATGATTAATTTGGTTTTGTGGTGAGACATTATTTTGAAGAATTTGATGTTTCCCGTTCCAATGGTCCACAAACTTGTGGTCTTGCCTAAAAACTAAAGCAGTCTTCTTGCTCGACGAAGATAAGCGGCAGACAGAACACAACCTCGTGGCTGTGTTCTCTGCGATTCGTGGTTGAAAATTTGCTCTTGTTATAAACTTGCAAGTGGAAAAATTGAACAATGAAACACACAATTCATACATACAAATGCTGGTTTTATATTTCCTGAAGTCAGCTTCTTTTTTTTTTCCGAATTATGAAAAGAACTAGCTAAAAACTTATTGTGGGTGCCAAAAAGTAACTGCCCCAAGCTATGTCTATATAATTTTTGATTGATGAGTCGTTAAAGAATCTATAGCTAGTTAGGAGATTCATCTTTTCTTTGAATGTTCAAAATTTAGAATAATCCCTACCACTTATGATAGTGTGATTGTAGAAATAGTACATGTTTTTGATTGAATTTGATAATTAACATCACCAATATTTGTTTTGCATTATTGTAGACTGTTAGAGCTACTTCTACTTGAATGTTTCTTTCTTATTACTACACGTGCATGTATGGAAAGGATTCCCATGAGAAAATACATCACAACACAAATTCATTATTAGACATTCATGTATTTGCCTCGTCTAGAATGTGCATATACTAAATCTCCACCTTTATCAAATAATAGAATATTCAATATGTAATGTAAGAAAAGAAGAAGCAAAAGCTATTTGCTAAATGCCTAAAACTCAATTGCCTGTTTTATAAAGGAAATGACAAGTTTGCAATCATCAGAACTTTTTAGTTGGGAGAATGGAACTACTGCAATTATGTTGATAACTCATCTCTTATGGATTAGTATGGATACAAGATCTGCTCGAGTCCATTCGAACTCATTACAGTTCACTAGAAATATCAACGTACAACCATGGGACATGGTTGCCTTTTAAATATTTTGTGTCAAATAAATGTAATAAACCAATTCTCATTACGGTAAAGCTTAAAATAATAAATTAAGAGGATTCTTTTTGGAGTATCCCTAAGCCTTTGTGTTTTATGGAGTATCCTAAGCCTTTGCATTATATGGAGTATGCCTATGCCTTTGCATTTTATGGAGTAAACAACTTTTCTTTAGACAAAGTTCACAATGTGATTGCTTTTGGACTTGGCTTCTTGTCATGTATGAACATGGCCCCATCAAGACTAAGCTAGCGATTGTTATGTTCGTGAAAAGAATCTCTTTTGATAGACCACCATTGTTGACCAACCAAATAGGTATACAGTTGAATGGCAATGCAATTGAAGCTTGAAGGAGAATAGACAATGGCTAAGGCGTATGCTTGGATTCTCTGATGGAGAATCGATGCGTTCGGATGCTGTTCGCGGCTGATGAGGCACACTGCTGGCATTTGTTCAGTCGGAGGAGCATTGGGCTTTTGGACACGCTGCCGCTTGTATTATGGTTTGTCTTTATACTGAGCCCATTGCTTAACATATCTTGTTATTAGACCTTTTGTTTCTATTTGATGGGAATAGATGGCTATTCATTTTCATTTTAGCATAATGCTTGGCTCTTCAGTTCTATGCCAAGGCAGGGAGAAAGTTTACTGTTTACCAATTATATTATCTTGTTCGTCTTCACTCTTTATGAAGTGAACTGATCGTGTTGTTATCTTGTAAAAGTTGAGTTAGAGAGATGTATGAGATGCAAAGTGTGGATTGAGACATCATGCAATGGCATATATTTTTTCAAAAAGACGAATATCATTCAAGTGATTTTCATGATTGATTTAATTTGTCAACTTTTTTATTTTCTTCAATATTGAGTCAAACAACCTCTGGAGAACAGTGAGAGCTTTTCTATTGTCGGTCAATCACTTGCTTATAACTGTAAACAAAGGCTTGCTTGTACTTGTATAGCATATACATGATTGAAGGGATATAAATCTCAAGCTTTTCTCGATACATTTTCCTCTTAAATTTGACATATGCCTCCGTTGTCTTAATGTGAAGTGATTCTGGATCTGGAACAATCTGCATTACCCCCTGCTAGGTGTATGGAGTAATTCTGGGGCTGTAACCTCTTCTGAATTCATCTTTTCATGTTTCAAGGGATGCAAGAGGGCACTTGATTTGTATATAGGATTGATTTCGCAAAGTTCTCGTAATCACGCCTTTTTTTTTCAAAGTAAAATTGTGCTTCCGACTTCCCCATAGTTCAACAATCTATTTACAATGTCCGGAAAGTCAAAGAGATCAAGCAACTCCTGATGCAAGTTTGGTCGAGTTTTCTAAAAAGTTGCTTGATTTGGATTGTTCAATACGTTTTCACTAGTATTGCCAGCTATTGAAGGCTCCATCATGGTCTTCATTGAATGATATTCAAACGAGTTGATTTATCTTGTTTTGATGGCAATGCAGGTCCCAGAATAACAGTTCCTCGAACTCTTAGGTGGGCTGCTTGTGGTGCTGTCTCTATGAGCACATCCACAGATTTGTTGGCGGAATGTTGCTACTTCTTTGGTGTCTATTTGCAGCTAGAGAAATGGTTGTGATCCAATCTATAAATCTGGGAGCGGAGACAAGAATCTGAGATTTGATCAACTTATCTAACTCTTTGCTTTTACTGGTTCTTCAATTTTACTCCATGAATATGATTTTGTTTAAATATTGATTTTACTCCATCAATTTCTGATATGTGGTTCTTATTGTGTGTGGTGCATGTTTAGAGGGTGCAACAGTTTTGATCTATCCATTTCTTCATTTTCAAGTAAAATGATCCAAATGCACTCAACTTTTAAATTTTAACTTTAATATTAAAGAAATGTCTTTGCTGTAAACAAATAGGAGTTACATAATAGAGTTTATGTTCTACGGTTTATCTTGTCCTTTTTTCTGTCCTAGTCTGTAGTCTGTAGATCAAGTAAACCAAGCCGTTTAATTTGTTGAAGAAAATTATTGGTTTTTTGGGTGAGAACCCCAAAAAAACTGTTAATATAATATAAAATATGATAAGTATTAAAATGATCAGTTTAGATGTAGATACATACGTCATATATTTGAAATTTGGATAAATATTACTTTAAATCCTAACTATACCTGCTTTATCAAAAATGTTCTGAATTATAAAAAATATTTAATTAAATCCAATTATCGACTATATATCAAAATTATCCTACGCCCATTTTTCGGGTCTCAAAACCTTAACGTAATTCATCATTTGTTAAGTATTATAGCACAAAATGATGTTATTTTTGTGCCATGTTATTTAAAAAATAAAAATATAAATTATACAGTGGCATCCAACAAGCTACTTTAAGATTTCGGAGACCAAAAAATAGACATACAATATTTTTGATACAAAGTCGATAGTTTGATATTTATTTAAATATTTCTTATTATTTGAAACAGTTTTGATAAAATTTAGAATTTAAAGTGAAATTTATCCTTTAAATTTACCAAAATATTGCCTCTTTGATTGCAAGTCTTCAGATGTCATTGGCCCATCAATAACATGGGCCCCAAGCATGAGATATTGTGATTTAGAAGAGAAAGGTTGGGATATACACGTAAATTCCAAAAGATAACAACCCCAATGGCAATAATCATGATTGAAGTATTTTTTTCATAACTTAAGTCTCAAGTGTTGTCATTTTTCGCTCTCTGAATTGAGTTGATCCCTCTTGTAAAGTTGAAGAGAAACACTGTAATTTTATGGGCTGTTTGGTGTATTGGTTATGATAGGTCATATTAGGATATTAGTTTATTAAGTAGACATGGCTGATAACTTATTTTATTTTAAGTACCAGAAATATTAATTTCCTTTTTACAATTATTTTCTAGACACATGATCGAGCCATTATATGAAACATGGGCCTTTATATTTGACCGACATAATAACCGAAAACATGAATAACACATAACATATGTTATTATATGCATCAAAGCAGCCCTTACTAGAAATAGGAGTGAGACACGTTATGATGTGTAGACAAACAAAGAGTCAACCTGCATCCGAGCCTTATGGCCTAGTGGCAAAAGGCGGTGATATGAAGGGACTCTACTCATTGAGGTCGTTAGTTAATTCTCCCACATTATATGTGGTCAATAGTTGGGCCGTGTGTGCACCCGGGTCCAGCTCCACCCGCCGGCCCGCCGGGTGGGCCAAGCTGGGCCCCTAAAAAAAAAAAAAAAAACCTGCTCTCTTCCTCCTTTTGTCCTTTTTTCTGGTATTGCAATTGCTTAATCATCTCCAACTTCGATAATGTCGCCACCATTACTTTTTCCCCACTCACACACTCTCCCAAACCCTCCTTTCTTCCCAAATGGCCAACGGCACCGCCACCGCCACCAAACCTAAACTATCCACAATTTCTCCATCGGAGATCCAATCGGAGTTCTCCCATCACGACCCTACTATCGCCCGCATAAACAACGGTAGCTTCGGATGCTGCCCCGCTTCCATCATCGCCGCCCAGCACCGCCACCAGCTTCTCTTCCTCCGCCAGCCCGATCATTTCTACTTCAACATCCTCAAGCCTTCCATCCTCCAAACCCGCGTCCTAATCCAGAGCTTCATCAACGCCGATCACGTCGACGAAGTCTCCATCGTCGACAACGCCACCACCGCTGCCGCCGTCGTCCTCCAGCACACGGCAAGGGCTTTCTCCTCCTCCGCCTTCCAACCCGGCGATGCCGTCCTCCTCCTCCACTACGCCTACGGCGCTGTTAAGAAATCCGTCGAGGCCTACATTTCGCGCACCGGCGGCCACGTCATCGAGGTCCGCCTCCCTTTCCCTGTTAAATCTAGTTTCGAAATTGTTTCTGAATTCGAAAAGGCGCTTCGATTGGGGAAAGCGAATGGTAGGAAGATTAGGTTGGCTATTATCGATCACATTACGTCCATGCCTTGTGTTATTATACCTATCAAAGAGTTGGTTAGGATGTGTAGAGATGAAGGTGTTGATAGGATATTTGTCGACGGTGCCCACGCGATTGGGAATGTTGAGATAGATGTCAAAGGCATAGGTGCTGACTTTTACACTAGTAATTTGCACAAGTGGTTGTTTTGCCCTCCTTCTGCCGCCTTCTTGTACTGCAAGATGTCCGATGAATTGTCGGACTTGCACCATCCTGTTGTGTCCCATGAGTATGGTAATGGTTTAGCAATGGAGAGTGCGTGGACTGGGACAAGAGATTACAGTGCTCAGCTGGTCTTGCCGGAGGTGATGGAGTTTCTTACTAGGTTTGAGGGCGGACTTGAAGGGATAATGACGAAGAATCATGAGAATGTGGTAAAGATGGCACAGATGTTGGTCAAGGCATGGGGGACAGAGTTGGGGGCACCCCCAGAGTTGTGCTCTAGTATGGCTATGGTGGGGATGCCAGCTTGCTTGGGCATTAAGAGCAGTTCAGATGCATTGAAGTTGAGGAAGCATTTGAGAGAGTGTTTTAAGGTTGAGGTGCCCATTTACTATAGGGCACCATTGGAGGGAGAGGTTGACCCGGTAACAGGGTATGCAAGGATTTCTCACCAGGTTTACAATGTAGCTGAGGATTATTATAGATTTAGGGATGCCGTGAATACATTAGTCAAACAAGGGTTTACTTGTGCACTTCTCTTCAAATCACAAGGTATCCCTTTTTTCTTGTGCTTTCTACTATTAAATCCAGCTTTCTTCAACATTTGTATAATTTGTGCTTTTGCCTATTACTTACTTCCCTCAGTGCACTCCTCTGTTTTTGTGTGTTATGGTTGCATTTACTATACTACACTAGATTAGAGAATATAATGTCTAACTCCTTCGTTCTGTTCAATATGCGCCACCACCAAACTATGAGTATTGGAATATGATCACCTTATATAAGAAGATATCTTTTTCCCCTGTTCAGTTATTGTCTTAAAACTTACTCCGCTGTTTGGGGACTTGAACTAATTTTCTTGATTCCAAAAACATCAATATTTTTCACCTAGATATCATTATTAATATACCAGCCTTTTGTCCATGGTAATTTTCTTTTGGTATCATTGCGAATGAAGACAATTGGAACCACATTTCATAGGCCAACGTATAGCAAAAGAGATGCTATATCAATTGCCACAACCAGATTTTGTCCTTTTTATTTTATTATACTCTGACAAGGACTTGTTGCAATGAAGCCACTTGGATAAAGATAATGGCAAATCAAGTGATGGTTGGGAAACTCAAAGGGTGCTGGTAACCCAGCCCTGACCCTCGGGCAAAACAAGACATTGATTTGACGTGTAAATTTTAAGGGGATTTAGGGCATCAGCAACGCGGCCCATTCAGCATGAACCAGCTGGACGAAACGGTGAAGGGACGTGTTGGAAGCAGCGGTTTTCGCGTGATGGCACGAGATGCCGTGCCGTACGCCACTCGCGCATGCACCACAGGCGGCACTATCGGTCAATCGTGTGGAGTGTGGGGCGCACGCACGCGTCGCCGCCCATAATTAATTTATTTTATACTGAAATTTCGGCCAATTTTTAACCTTTTTCATAAATTTCGCCGTTTTATAATTTTTTATTTTTAAAGTAGCTGTTGGCAGTGACTATTTTTTTTTTCATTTTCACATCTATAAATATCATTTATTTCATCTCATTTTCACACCACAATTTCAATTCTTCCTCGAAATTTTTTCCAACTTCTTTTCTTTTTATATACCAATCATTTTCTCTTCAAATTTCTTCCAAATTCTCTCATTATTCTTAACCCACGGCCTCGGACGATCTCAATGTATAAGTTGTACTTCAAAAATTACAATAAAGACACGTGTCGGATGAACAAGACTCATCTACAAAAGCACTTCCGATTTCTGAAAGCTCTCGATGAGAAATTGGGACTCTCTTAATGTAGTTGTAGTTTTTTCTTTTAAATTTTAATTATGTAATTTTTTTGAATTTTAATTATGTAATTTTTTTTAATGAAATTCATATTTTCGATTATTCACATATAAATTTAATTAGGATATATAAATATACAAATAGCAAATTATATGAAATAAGAAATAATTAAAAAAAGTAAGAAATGGAATCTCGAATAGTGCAAGTGAAGAAATGAGATAGTGATAGAACTGTTAATGAGGAGTGAGGCTCATAGATAGTGCAAGTTAAGTGATGAGATAGTGATAGTGCAAGTTAAGTGATGAGATATTGACAGAGTTGTGGATGACCTTACGGCTACACCAAAAGCAATCATCTTTGTGTCCCTCTTTCTTGCATAGAAGGTTTATTGTTTATGATCCGTACACGTAACTAAAGACATTGCACCTTCTGCTATGATATTTTTTTCGTGCTTCAGAAGTTGGCATGTCGTGTTTTCTAATTTAGAAATTAATGACATGGAGTGGCTTTAAAATTTTGATGCAAGAACTAAAGACAACTCAAAACAGGATGTCCCAGCCTAAAGTGTGACGTCCTAAATTGCAACCACTAGATTTAGTGACCTTTTACAAATTTGACACATTCTCTACCTCATAATTTTATACTCTGTATCTCACATTGTAGTAGGTCTAGTTTAACTCAAATTCAGTCTTGCATAGAAGTTCAGAGAAAGAGGAAATTACTTGGCATCCTTGAATTCCTATAATTGGTGGTTGCAATTTAGGGTGTCATGCATTTATTCCAGTTAAGAGGGGAAAACGGCATAGAAGCAATAAGTTATGCAAATTAAAGTACGAAATATGCTTTAGATGACTTGTTAAATGTGAACATGTTTTCCCCCTTTCTAGTGGATTGTGTAGACTGGTTCTGCTGTCACACATGATCTGTAATTTAGCTTATGTGTCCCCAACACAATGCCAATATGTCACGATCCTTAGTATGAGAAATATTCTCTGCTGTGGAAAGTCAATTTTTAGTGGCTTGTTGTTAAATAACCTTCCATCCGCAAAAACCCTTGCAAAAAGTATGCATGTGACTGTCTATAACAGATGTTAGTGACACAAAGATACTGTTGTATAAAGTTGATTTTGTGTTGCCTTAATCTTACTTTTCATTTTATAACTTGCACAACTTGGTCTAGCCAACAATTTCTTGATGCCCCTACTTCTGCACCCAATGATCCGAGTTTGATTAACAACTTCTCCACCAATATGTTTTATATCGTGAAGTCATCTGGGAGACAGGTTGGACTATAGCTGCTAAGTTGTGTTTGGATTTGGTTTCTCCATTTCAATTAATATTTTTCAACAAATTTTTGCTGCTTCTGTATATTGATTTGTTAATATGGAAAATATATTTTGAGTTAGTTATGTGTGCATAATTTCCAATATATGGTAACCAGATACCTTTGGGAAACGTGTGGTTTGTTTTCATTTATTTCTTTGGAAGAATATTGGTAAAAATAGATCCCATGTTTGCCTATTCTGTTGATGTAAGTCCATTAGCAGTTATTATTATGAAAGAAATATTTATCTGTGATAGATTCCTAATTTAAGCACTTATGGTGTATCTTTAGCCTTCTAAGTATGTTTATTTACAAGTTCAACTTTATCCGAATTTGATAAGAAAATAGCTACTTGCATTAGACATGCATTTAGCATATTCTAGTAGACTAGGAATTATAGTATACTAGTTGTGCTTGCAATGGAAGAGTATTGGAGCATGTCTGAATGAGTAAATAACCACCTTACACAGAGTTTTGGTACATGGCAGCATAGCAGGGAATAAGATGAAGTTTGATGAATAGCAACCCTGCAATCCGCAGTAGCTGAGAATAGTGATGATGATCTGGCCATTTCGAACAGAGGAGCAAGGAAATGATCATTTCCTTACCGTTTCTGTGTAAAAATAATGTAGGCTTTCATGATCATGGTCTTGTGAGGAATGTTGAATGCAGTTTATGTACTAAATGTGCTGCTGATTTGTTGTATAAAGTCTAGTGCACATGTCTTGTACTACTGCTGTCGTGATGAAACTCTTACTTGATTTCCAATAAATAGCGCGTTGAGTTTTGTAATGGTATTTCATCTGTTAGTGTGTATATTTTGAGGTGGAGAAAGAGGGATACATCGGCCATGGTTCATGGGAATGTCAAGTGAAGATTGCTTCCCATTAGGGATGGTCTACTAGTAATGGGGGTATCTTTGTCCGATGTCTCAGATTTCCCTCCCAACACATTATAAAGTCAGTTGAAATATGTAAACAAAAGTTTTAAAAATCAGATCGGTAAGCGAACTGGCGAAGCTATTTGTTTATGGTTCAATCGATTGGACTGATTGAATCATTGGTTGGATTGGAATACTGTAATGTATATATATATATATATATGTGAATTTAAGGATTCTGCAAGCTTCACTGTAACATTCATTGTAACAAATCACAACAATGGTCATACATACACCAAAATTTCAAATGTCTTTTTATTAAAACGGAGCCATCTCCCAACAAAACTAATTTAGGAAATGAAGGAAGTTTAATAATTAGACCAAAATATAAAACAATATAAATCCAGCCAATCCAGTTAATTAATATTAATCCAAGAGTTAATTTTAGGAGCCCAAATTAATTAAAGAAACTAGTTCACTCAATCCTTTTTTCTCTCGGTCATCACTCTCTCTTTCTTACTTTTTTCATCTTTTTATTTTTATTTTATCAATTCACCTTTTTTTTTTTGTGAGATTGGTAAGTTTTAATTCTACTAATTTATCCCTTAAAGTTGAAAGAAGTCAAGACATCAAAATAAGATAAATTGGTGTTGAAGAATTAATATATATATATATATATATATATATAGAATCATAATTAGATCCTAACTCATGTTTAATGCAGAACTAAAAAAATATCTCAACTGTATATCTTTTGGATCTGATGGTAACAAATCGTGACACGTGTTATTTTAATATGCGAAGGTTATTAGGGTAATTTTATGTAAAGATCGGTTATAGTTAAAGCTATTTTTATGGAAAAGATTTTATAGATTCGGATTTTTATGAAAAAATCGGAACACGCGTAATGATATGTTTGATAATGAACAATGATATATTCGTCTCTGATTAATGATATTCTATTATGTTTATAATGATATTACGTTTTTTTTTAATAATGATTCCGATTTTTATGGAAAAAATCATGAGTTACATAATGATATGGTTAATGATGAACAATGATGCATTCGTGTACGAATAATGATATTCGTTTCTCCGATAATGATATA
>JAYDZE010225415.1:0-20322 GCA_034509125.1 Monilaria moniliformis
ATCCCAATTTACTTAATTAATTATTTTCAAATTATCGTCGAAACCCTTGTCCGACGATCGGAAAATCACTATTCCGACTAGCCCCTTTTTAGGGATATTACAGATGCTCAAAACTTCAATATAGTTGTGCTTGTTCCATCCCACATTGGCGAAACATGTAAGATAGTGAAATGAAGATGAACTATAAAATGGTGTGGGCATTGTTGTTGAAGCACATCCCAGCCGCAGTCCTTTTCAGTGATTCGACTAACCGAACCTCATTTCAGTTCAGTTACGGTTCTCTGTTCAGGGTGTTTTCGGTTCGGTTATAATTGAACCGACCGAATAATCACCCCTACTAGCAACAATAGCCCTTCATAACAAGTTGGTGAAAAACGCGGGTACATGGACCAGATACAGAGATAGCCCAAGTAAGGGCACAAAACATTAGCCTAGATAGGAACGCATACAGATAGCCTAAATAGGGTGCATAATAGATAAATAAGATAGGAGCTAGAACATAGATACATGTCTCATGCCACATATAGATCACTGCTTCAATTTTCCAAAAGATGAATGATCAAACAAATATGGAGCAGTGTTGTTCTTTGACAAGCCAACTATATCCAATGAAATCACATAAGCTAAGTGTCTTAAACACGTACAATTCATGCTTTTCATTCATATTCTTGCCATATATCACTTATCAGACCAACTATTATCTTATATAAGCAAATCAAGACATATCCTCATACATATATCATTAATATCTTAGACACATTAAATATAGATATTTATATCATCAGATTTTACTACTCATTGGGACCACAAGAATATATATGCAACAATTATTAATTTCGTGAAGAGAATTAGATTCTAAAGTAAGAATACACTACCTTAGCAAATGATTTTTGCCAAAAACACCTCAAAACGATAACTTATTTACTCTTGAGCCTTTTATTTTCCCTCGTGACTACTACTCACCCTATCACCTTTACAGTTGAGTAAATACCACATAGAAACCATTTATTAATATAAAAAAACATGAAAATGACTAAATCTCATTTTTATCTTAAATGCTTATCCTTCACTACTTTAAGAGTTAAAATATTCAAAACCCTTAGTTTGTTTTTCTCCTATTCAATTATTACAATAAGTGACACATATAATTAATCAATTTTAGATATGTGAGTTTAAGTAATTACAAACCTACTTCGTTAGTTTAACTTGGCTAAGTAATCTTTCACATAAAGTCCATAAACTTTTATGTTACTAAGCTTACATTATATGTTTGATAGGATAGATTAGGCCAAGATTAGATTATTAATTATAACTATGTTTAGTTATAATTAATAATCTAATCTTGACCTAATCTATCCTATCAAACATACCCTTAAAGTTTAACACCACACTGTATTTGTAAGTCCTAAGTTCTATTGTATACGAGTAATATAAGAATTAAGTTAAATAACTCATTGGCCACAATTATTCTCATTATATAACATGCCCAAGTTGAATATATGTTTGGATTAATAGAGTATGGCTATAAAGATTGTCTCATTGTGAGAATGGTAAAGAATCAAATCCAGACTCATATTTCAATAGCGTATTCTTAATTTTGCAAGTACTTACAAATATGTTATTCAATTTAAGTTTGAATTTAGATCTTCACATATTTTATGGTAAAATAGTCTTATACAAGACTCTCTGCTGTATAATATAAATATGAACTATGGTTTTACAATAAAGGAAAACATATATAATTTTGCAAACTGAAACATACAAAAATAATAAAATGAAATAGAATGATTACCTAAATTTCAGGCACTAGCCACAAGAAAAGCCATATTAGCAACATTTAAGGCCAAAACTATTTAGAAAGAAGAGCCCCTTTAATTGAGCCCGTGCGACAACCTTTATTAGGGAACACGACCAAATATTTCAAAACAAAAGTTATGGACGATAACATCTTTATTTGCAAGAGGCATGCTACCTCACAACATGTCCAAAAAAACTGTAACTATTATTCAACTTTAATTTTCAGAACACATGTTCTAGTACAATTGTACAAAGAAGCCCTTCTCCAAACACAACTCCGGACCCTCTATCTCTGGTGTGCAATACAATACGAGATTGAAACATGAAAATGAATACAACATATTGTGCGATCCTCAATTGTCATACCATAAATTCACAATACATGTGTTTTTACACTTAGTGTCAGTTTTACACAAGCTTTCGATCTCCTCTACTCTCCCCTACAAACCGACTAGTTATAATCGTGTTGATATAATACGAGATTGAAACACGACAGAAAACAGCGTGCCCCATGTGATATTTTTACATGCAAAGCAAGTATCAAGAATCTTTGTCTGAGCAGAGAGGGAAGATAAGAAAAAATATAGTGATTGAGACCCCCTGCAAAAAGCTATGTCCTCTTTTTACCCGAAATAGGAGCCATCATCAAACATGGATCCAACATTTTTCATCACAACATTTATGTATAAAATTATGTAACATTTTGTTCCCACTTCATAATTCACAGAAAGGGAACTCCAAATTCACCTAAATCACCTTTCTTCTTCTTCTTCTTCTTCTTCTTCTTCTTCTTCTTCTTCAAGTTGGAGGTAGCCGTGTAGTCCCAACTCTTCTGCAAAAGACAAAATAATAATATAAAAAAAAAACAACAAGAATATTGAGTTAATTGAGATCTTGATATAAAAAATAAAAAAATAATAATAAAAAAGAAAAAAAACTTCTGTCTCTTTTGATACATACCTGTTGTGAATGGGATCAGGGCCATTGGGTACTCTTCTCTTGCTGACAATATTGTTGTTGAGACTTGTCTTCTTGGGAGTTTGCATTGTTTTCAAGAATGCGACGTTTTTGGTTGATGGGATTGTAATAAAAGTATTATTACTTGTCCCAAAATTGAAGTCGGCTAAGCTCACAAGAAGAAGAAGCAACAGCAACCAGAGAAAGCTAACTGACAAAGCAACTTTTCTTGCACAACCCATTATCATCATGTCCTAACTAGAAAATCTGCAAATCTCTACACGTTAGAGCACATAACGAGTCATAGCTCTGGTCGAGGCCGGGGACGTGGACGAAGATTTATGGAAATGAGGAGAGAGAGTGGATGGATATGGTTTGTTTGCAGGGGAAGAGAGTTTGGACAGGTTGAGACAGAGAGATTTTCTTACAAGAGAAGAAGCTCAAGTTAAGAGTGAATATGTTTTTCTTGGTTAAGGTTGTAGTTTGTACTGTTAAAGTTGGGGTTCTGTCGATTGCTTTGTGGTGATTGGTCCACCCCATAAGTTATAACTTGCCCTTTATTTTTGGCGTGTTCAAATTTTATGGGACCTCTCTCTCTGCCTTCCTATTTCTTGAGCATCCTCACTCTAAGAAGGGAGCTTTGAGTTTTGTGCCACATCTCTTGGTTAATTAATTTAATTAATTAGCATGACGGAATAAACAAACTATTTCTATTTTGAAACTATTGGTAGTGCTATGATGAAATCCCGGAATTATTTATTGGTATCGAGATGTCACACACACACAAACACATACGCACACATCCACACACTTATGGAGAGTGGATTTAAATTTATTTTCCCTTTTGTGATATCAAAATAATCAATTTGGATTAGTGATGTTTGTATGATATACAATTATCATAAATAAAATATCAATATGGTAATGTTTTTGAATGGATAAAAATACTAATATATGTATAAGAAAGAATTATTTTAAATTATAGCTCGAATTTTGATTTCTTTGTAACTTTTTAGTCTGAAGTTAAAAATATTATAAATATAACCCACATTTATCTCCGTTCACTTAAGAACTTATATCAAAATTTTCAAGAAATGGGCATCAACAAACAATCTGAAATATTTTTTTGAATACTTAAGCATAGACAAAATTCTATCTAGATATCCGAAAATTGTGGCTGGGGCTATTAAGTTAACAATAAAAATAAAACAAGTTATATTTATAATATTTTTAAGTTCGAGCTAAAAAATCACAATGAAATCAAAGTACGAATTATAATTTAAGAATAAACCTATAAAAAGTTAATATATATACGAAGAAGTATGTATGGTTCATGGTATCTAATTTTCCATGGAGAATTTTTTCTTTTTACCGTCTTTTGTTTCAGCTTTGTATATATGGCTACGTTTAGTTTATTCATATGGCATGTTTGTGTGCATTTTCATCGCTTGGTCAATTCAAATCAAGATTTGTCAATCAAACTATAGACATCAATGTGAATGTTGCTGTGATCGAAATGTTGCAAATGTATTACATCCAAATATCCGATGCTGCCCTAATCTTTTTTTCTTTTTTTTTTTAAACTTATCAAACTCAGAACAAATTTTTAATATTATCGAACACAAAAATATATGGAACCGAGTTCAAGCGAACCCTCAACTCGATCAAAGCAGTGAATGCAGAATCTAGTTTACCCATTTAAGCTAACAAATTACTAAATAAAGAAGTGAATAGGCACTCATGTCTAGTCAACCTATATTCGTAACTCATCACACTTCTTCCCAGCCAGAAACTCATCAAAAATAAGATATGGCATCTCTTACAGTTACAACCAATATTTTATTTTTTCCTTTTTAACTAAAATGATGGATCAGTCAGTCGTAAAACACAAGAGTCAGTCGTAAAACACAAGTTTGAATTGAACCAGCTTTTTTATGTTATTCCTGCCACACTGTCTCCCTCAGCTCCATGTTACAAATATAGGCGAATCAAAAATGTATCATTTGCCTCCAATTTAAAAAATCGGTGATTTGGGGTCCTGGTGTAGCATCTAAACAGTCGAATAAACCTTCCGATTATTGGGTTATGGAGCCTGATACGTACTGTAAACATAGCCACCACCACACTATTAGTTAGGGTTTATTCCAATATTATAAATAGCTTATCATTGTAATTGTAAACGCATCATCGTAAACAATTCGTGATTTATATAGTATTCCTAACACCAATGACATAACTTAATTTCCATCTCTATTGCATTAGATACTGCTGCTATGTGCAATTGTGCATGTCCAGAAAGAAGGGTCACTCTCTCCGTGGTCCTAAAAAGCAAAATCTACAACTTCAAGCTTCCCTTTTGATTCAAAAGATCCAAAAGCAATTTGAAACATTGTTTCGAGCAAAGATTTTCGAATCGAGGGTCATTAATTTTCAACAATAATATGGAGCTAGCTTAGGTTCAAAAGTGTGATTGCATATCCCAGGTTTTCGTGCATCGTACGTCTGCTGCCTTTTGTTCTCACTTGAATCATTATTACAGAGCTCATGCAATAATCTATTATCACTATTTAAAAAATACGCATTCTTATGACTCTTGCGGTACCCTTAATATCCTTACTTATTTTATATTTTAATGATATTTTAGTACTTTAATATATACTTGGGTATATATTATTTATTTGATGTAATTGTATATAAAATCACTTAAAATTATAACAAAATTATACAGTTTTAAGATATATATTATCAAATTTAGGGTTAATAACGTTTTATGTCCCAAACTTTCAGCATATTCAAAAAAATATCCCCAACTTTGATTTTTTTCATCAAATGTCTTCAACTTTCAGCACATTCCATAAAATATCCCGCTATACAAAAATTGCACCTCAACACATGAAACGACGTCGTTTTAGTAAAAAATAAGAAGGGTTAATAATATTTTGTGTCCCAACTTTCGTTCTTTCTTCAAATTTGGGGACACTTACTGCAATACACTACAAGTTGAGGACAATTATGTAATACACTAAAAATTTAGAACGTTTTCTGAAATATGCTAAAAGTTTGGGACAGAAAATACTATTAACCTTTCTTATTTTTTGCTAAAACGAAATCGTTTTATGTGTTGAGGTGGAAAAAAAAAATTCACCCAACTACAACGAGATGTATTAGATTTTCGTCACCAGATTTTGTATAGCGAAATATTTTATAAAAAATGCTAAAAGTTTGAGACATTCGATGAAAAAACAAAAATTTGGAACAGTTTTTAAGATACACTAAAAATTAGAAACATAAAATACTATTAATTCTTAAATTTAGTACTTATACATGCATCTACATTTCATTCAACTATATTATAAAAGAACTTTTCTTTACAAAACTAATTTTGCCTATTATATCCTCATATACAAAGAAAGTATGTATGAAAATAAGGAAAGTAATATAATGCATGTATTAAAATAAGGAAAGTAATATAATGCATTACATTTATGAGAAATTAATAAGTTATGTTTTTAAGATTACCTAAATAGTGTTGTAACATTATACTTTTTGCTCCACGTGAGTTATCATCCAATATTTTCTAGATTCAAATGTAGAATTGCAATTCATAGTACTTTTTATACTTTTGTCAGAAGTTCAATTAATACCCTTGTGAACTCTATATACGTCAAGGGAGATGAACTATAATGATTTTTTAATAATATATTAAACATGATCACGAGAGACCAAAAACATAAACATAGTTCTTTTAATATTGTAATAAGGTGTTAGGCGGTGAATAATTACATTAAATTCTTAGTATGTCTCTTTATCTTGAGGTATTGAATAAAATTTTGACTTTTGTTATCATATTGTTGAACATAAAAGATAATTCGAGCTCGTTTAGTTTACTTAACGAACTGGTTCAAAACTAAACCCTTAGCGGGCATTTCTTTTCATGATTGATATAATAGATAATTGGGTATTTTTAACTTCATTAATCCCATTTTTCAGTGGGATATGAATCGAGCAAAATTAGCTCAAATGATAGGAATTGTCAAGAGTCTTAAGATATCCCAAAATTCCAATCTATCAAACTTAATAAAGGATTAATCTATATTAGTTTTATCTATCTAAGCTAATTCTCAAAACTAAACGCCTCCACGACCGTAACATGATGGGATCTATTTACCCATTTTATAAGCTTACAAGTCACTCACATCCAATGAAAACAAACACGATGGTTTCTTTTCTTACAACAAATATTTTTTTTCCTTTTTAACTAAAAGAGGTAACTGGGAAGCAAATGGTAAAACAGAAGTCTGAATAAAACCAGCTTTTTCGATGATTCAAGGAACAACGTCTCCATTTTAAAGTATATAGGCAAATACAGGTAGAAAAATGCCATATTCATGCATTAAACTATAGAAGAACACAAAAATATCTCTGCTTGTATTATTGTGTTCGTCTAATCATATTTTGCCTAAATATAGGGGCTACCTAGTGCCTTCACTCTCTGTGATCCTAAGCAAGATCTACAACTTCAAGCTTTGTTTCTTATTCAAAAGAAACATCCAAACAAAATTTGAAATGAACCAGAGGCGATTGAAACAGTGTTTCGAGCAAATATATTCATCACATTTAGCTGTATCTTTTACCAAACATTTACAGATTAGGGTGATATACGCCAAGCTCAAGTATAGTGCATAGATACAGGCTCAGTTTCATATCCCTCATATGGCTAAATAGAGAATCGGATCAAACATTTAAGGGATGAAAGATGTGTTAAAAAATGTATGTACCTTAGATTAAACAGTGCAACTTCATAGTCCACATCTCTGGGCATCATACACTTGCTTTTTTTTGTTCTCTCGGGATAAAGGAGTTCCTGTAATCATACTCAAAGTATCATATAGGTTACTAACAACAAAAGATGGCTGTGGGGGAGGGGAGGTACTAGAAAGAATGGAAAGGAGAATAAGGATAACACAAACTTCTTCTCAGAAATACAGGTCCAAATCCGTGTTCAAACAAAATATATCACCCCTTTCTACTCCAACTTTACTACATTTGTCCTAAGCTCTGATCATGACTCGGGCATCCAAGAATAGTGTACCGTCTGAAGACTGTATCTTGGAAGCCGACTTGTGTGGCTCCATTGAAGCATGTCAACTCCAATGTATGGCTTACCTGGGAACATATAATTCTCTTGTCGAGTGCCTGCAGATCACATTAGATGATGGTGGCTCATCTCTAAACAAAATATCACAGTTCATTTATCTCAACACAGAAAGGAATCTACAGAAATTAGAAGGTAAACCACAGAAACTTGAAACTTGCAATTGCTTAATAAAGCTTTGCTCTATGCAATTCATATAGTTGGCTCAAAACATCTCGTCAACTTGAAATAACTCAAATTACATAACGAGCATAGATAGTGCCAGGTTACATGCTGTGAGGTCTTAGTACGTGGCTTCCTGATGCAACAACACATATTGACAGGTATATATATAAGAGACTAGCGCCAAACTTTAACTGCCTTGTTCCTTGAAGTGTAATGAATGAATTTATGACTGGATTTAATCTTCAAGTTTAGAATGTAATACACAAGGTTCAACAGCCAAATAGGAAATTCCATATGGAAGCATCAAAAGCACAATACGAAAAGCGAAGGTAACAGGTTAGGAACTTCAATTGGGAACTTGATAAGTTTTGCATAAAATAGAGCATAGAATGGCAGAAGAACAATGTTACAAGGTTTTGATAATTGCCAAAATCAGGTTTATACACAAGCATCCAGTTTGAAAGGGCACCAAAGGCAAGTAATAACAACTACATTTCAGCCATTGAAATGTACTTAGCTGGTTACAAGTTATGACCATTGACAACGTCAAAATTAAAGAACCATCAAAGTTCAGCTAAACTTGCCTAGATCCGAGAGCATTAATTTCTTCACCATTTGTTACAAAGATGAAAGAGTTGTGACAGAAAAATCCTACTTTAAAAGACACTAATAGTCGACCCAAATGCTGCAAGCAGGGGCAGCTTATTGATGGTGATTTACCTGGAGCATAAGCTGCACTTGCATTGCAAGTCGACTGATCAGCTGTAACGTAATCGCACTCATCAGAAAATGTACGGATTTCTAACCATGGAACTGTTTCCAGTTCTGTCCGTTTGTGCAATAATCATGTCCCGGATTTACTCTTCTTTTGTGCCCACTGCGGTCCATATATTGCTAAATGTGTCCGGCCAAACCGCCGATCAGCTATCTGTATTAATTAAACGCACAAACAAACTTACTTATTACATAGAACTTTGAATTTAGAGATAAGGATTTTAGATCAAGTGATAGTTTTGAATCTTGTTGTAGAATAATATTGATTGTGAATACATAAATTAAATAATTTTGACAGTTAAAGTTACCTTTACCAAGCACGCACACGAATCCAGCATGTCGGTTCTCAATGGATACTCAACTACCTGGAGAAATGAGACGAACAGATCATGGTTTAGGAGATAAGAACGAAGTCCGGTAAAAGATTCACGTGCAACTTACTATAAATGTGTTCTCCCCGATAACTGACGAATTAGAAATCTGGTCCATCAGAACTGCGTAATCTACAAGCATATATGGAGGAGTAACACTTATATAATCAAATGCCACTTCTTTACCTATAGCAATCAGATACGGATATATAAGAAGCCTACACAAGAACAATGGCAGAGAAAAATACAGAAAAAGGATATCACAAATCAGAAGCAAAATACATGCATCTGCAACTTGATTAGTTCAAAGCTAACCATTAAGTATAATTTCATGATGCTTAATGAGTATACGCCAAAATATCCCTTACACGGTTATAGGCGAGTTCCAAAGAAACAGCACTCCAGAGAACAGACATACTTCAATCAAGTCTTATCTCACATTTAGATCACTTAATACATTTGAGATCTTTCACAAACCTCTCTCCTCAATTGTCTAATTGAACATTGTAAGACCATATTTTAAGATGCCGCTCATATGTTCTATGGATAAACTTGAAGATACGTAGTTTTAATTAAATGTGAGGATACCATATAATCCCAAAGGAATAAAACAATGAAAGAATATCGTCACCAAGATATCTTTGTGCATTTTCCAAGAACGTTTCAACACAGGCAGTATGTATAACCGAAGCCTCAAGAAATCCAGTTGATTCTAAGTTAGGCTGTAGCACATCTGAGATAACCCAAGGATCCATCTCCACAAAGTGAGCCTAAAAATCATGAATTAAACCAGGAAGTATATAAGGGAATATAAGCGGGGAGTGTATGAAACTCAAGCTGTATCCAAGCTCTAAAAAGTTCCCAATAGAAACAATAAATTAGATAGTAGTAATGCACCTCAGAGCATCCTCTGCTGATAGCTTCAATGCCAACAGATCCTGTGCCACTGTACAAATCTAACCAGCGCCCGGGCCTCAGAGACTGAGGGGAGCCACCCACTGCCTGTTTCATTACAGTTTGAGGAATTAATAGTTTCATTGCAACTACACATTAAGTTAAGCAATTCAAAAATCACTCACATAGGTCAAACTAGTTTAAGAAAGTCCAAGAAAAATCCACCTGTAAAATCGAAAAAGCTGCTCCCTTTACAACTTCCATCATAGGCCGCACATCCATACTCTTTGGTGAGAGCAACTTCTTCCTCCGAGCCGTTCCCCCGAGTACCTAAACAACCGTTCATATGAAATTCTTCTCATTAATTATACTATCAAGCAACAACTACAACCTTATAGTCAGATAATTAAACAGTCCAGGTTGCAAGAAGTCGGAACCTTTGAGTATACTTTGAAATTATACATAAGCAATTACACTAGTAAAAATTGACTATAGCAGCTTTAGAAATCGAACCTGTGATATTGAGTCTGCAGAGCTAGATAAATAAATCCAAGTTTACCCTACTTGAATGTCACTAGCTATAGTTCCAACTCAAAAATCACAGTTTAAGGGCACATTGTCTTGGTAATTTTAGTGATAATTTAACAAGGAGACTGAAACTGGAAAAGAATCTCAAACCTGAAGCAATTTGTGTGTCTCTCGTGGTGGCTTCGGCTCCTGCACCGGTGTATTGTTTTTCTTTTCTGAATTCCCTTGCTCTCCTCTCCTTTTTATCTGTAACAGAAAAGTAACATAGCTAAGAACACAACTTCGCATCCAAGAAAATCCAACGTATCATACACACACACACAACTAAGAAAGACAATCTATCCACTATCATTATCCTCTCTCTCTCTCTCTCTCACACACACACACACGCACAACTAAGGCAGGACAATACTACTTATCACACACACAGAGAGCTAAGAAACACAATCTGTCCATTATCATTCTACTTCTCTCTCTCTCTCTCTCTCTCTCTCTCTCTCTCTCTCTCACACACACACACACACACACACACACATACACACACATACACATACACACACACACAACTAAGGAGCAGAATCCATCCATGACAATTCTACTTATCTCCTTCTAGTTTTCTCTATGTCTCTCTCTCTCACACACACAACTAGGAAACACAATCCTACCCAAGTCAATTCTCCTTATCACGGACACACACGCATAAGCACAAAGATAATCAAGAAAAAGTGTGACCTTTCGAGATGGTTTAGGTAAGAACTCATCGGGATTAAGTCCGTACTGCTCAAGGAACTCCCTTTTCTTGTCATTACCAACAATTTCGTTTCTGGGTTCTGACATATAACCAAATGGGACTTTTAAGATCTGCTTTTCTTTCCTTTCCCTTGAGAAAACCGAAACCTACACAGAAAGAATCGAGTGTTGCGAGAATTTGCAGCGACTTACTGTAAGAAAAAGTGATAACAAACGGACGGCGGGCGCAGCTGCGTGTGGGCTTCGACGGCATGCTGAAGGAATAGGGATTTGGTTGGAGAAATTCACTTCTTGTAATGTGCAACGAGGTTGGCAAAATCGCCATTTTCGTCTATCCTCTACTTTCTGCGCTGCTGAGTGATTGACTGCCGAAGTGATATTAATTAAACCGAACTTTTAAATTTAGTACATTGGTCCATAGATATAGAAAAATACAATGACAAACACTTACATGCGCTCTGACTTACGGTGCGGGCAAATTTTTTTTTTTTTTTTTTCGCCATTTCTTAATATATATTTAAATCTGTTCAGATATAACCAAAACAAAGGCCTAGCCTAGTGGCATGGGCTGCGGATAAGAATGAATAGGTACAAGGGATCAAATCCCATGTATAACAACATTTCTTTTTTCTCCTTTAACGTTTCTTTTTGTTTTTTTTGTATTTTCTTTTTCTTTTCCCTTTTTTTCTTTTTTTTTGCATTTTTTCTTCTTTATTTTTTTTCCTTTAACTCCGTGTCTTCTTCATCTTTCTGTCTCTTTTTGTCTTTTTTTGTATTTTCTTTTCCGTTTTTTTCTTTTTTTGCATTTTTTCTTTTTTATTTTTTCAAGTGATATGTATATTTAATTTAATTAGCATGTGAATTTTTAAATCTAATTTGCATATGAATTTAATTGAATTTAAAAGTATAATAAATTTAGTTCGCTATGAATTTAATTAGGATATAGAAATATACAAAATCATTGTTTTAATAAATAAAAATTACTTGTTTTCGAAATTTCTTTCAAATATTTGTAAATCTAAATATTTAATTTTTATTATTTCATAAATTTTTACTAAATTTAAGGAAAGTAACTATTTTTCTAAATGAAAGTTACTCTTTTAATTATAATATATATAAAGAATATAAATTATTATTCAAAATTACTTAAAAATACATTTTTATTATATTACATAATTAAATTAATAGTTATATGATTCGAAGAAAAGTGAAACTTGATTTAAAATAAAATGTATTGTTCTTTTGAATAAAAATGACTATTCTTGTGAATAAAAGTTACTATTCTTGTGAACAAAAATTACTATTATTCTAAATGAAAGTTACTCTTCTTCTCAATGATAGTTACTCTTCTTATGAATGAAAGTTACTCTTATTATGAATGAAAGTTACTCTTCTTATGAATGAAAGTTATTCTTCTTGTCAATGAGAGTTACTCTTCTATTAAATAAAAGTTACTATTCTTCTGAATGAAAGTTACTCTTTTTAATATAATATATAAAGAATTAATATTTAAAAAAATTTATTATCTTAATAAATAAAAATTACACTTGTTCCTGGAAATAAATTAAAAAAGGATAAAACTATACCAATAATTACAATTTTTTTTATTATTCAAATGAACAAAAGATATTTTTTATTATATTATTTAATTAAATCAATATTTATTTGATTCGAAGAAAAGTGACATTTTATTTAAAATAAAATGTATTATTCTTTTGAATAAAAATGATTATCCTTGTATATGAAAGTTACTCTTGTTATAAATGAAAGTTACTCTTTTTATTACAATATATATAGAGAATAGAAATTATTATTCAAATTAATAAAAAATATTTTTTATTATATTATATAATTAAATTAATATTTATACAATTTGAAGAAAAGTTAAACTTGATTCAAAATAAAATATATTGTTCTTTTGAATAAAAATGACTATTCTTGTAAATAAAAGTTACTCTTCTTATAAATAAAAATTGTGATTCTTTTAAATAAAAGTTACACTTCTTCTAAATGAAAGTTACTCTTATTATGAATTAAAGTTACTTTTGTTATGAATGAAAGTTATTATTCTTGTTGACAAAAGTTACTATTCTTCTAAATGAAAGTTATTCTTCTTATGAATGAAAGTTGCTATTCTTATGAATGAAAGTTACTATTCTTGTAAATGAAAGTAACTCTTTTTATTATAATACATAAAGAATTAATGTTTTAAAAAAATATTATTTTAATAAATAAAAGTTACACTTGTTCTTGGAAATAATTTCAAAAAGGATAAAATTCTACCAACAATTACAATTTTTTTATAATATATATAAAGCATATAAATTATTATTCAAATGAATGAAAAATACTTTTTATTATATTATATAATTAAATTAATATTTATACGATTCAGAGAAAAGTGAAACTTTATTTAAAATAAAAGATATTGTTCTTTTGAAACTATTCATGTGAATTAAAGTTATTCTTCTTGTAAATGATATTTTTCTTCTAAATAAAAGTTACTATTGTTATAAATGAAAGTTACTCTTCTTATGAATGAAAGTTATCATTTTTATTAATATTTTAATAAAAATTTATTATCTTAATAAATAAAAGTTACACTTGTTCTTTGAAATAATTTCAAAAAGAATAAAACTCTATCAATAATTACAATTTTTTTATTATAATATATAAATATATATAAAGCATATAAATTATTATTCAAATGAATAAAAAATATTATTCTTTTAAATAAAAGTGACTATTCATGTGAATGAAAGTTATTCTTCTTGTAAATAAAAGTTAATATTCATCTAAATGAAAGTTACTTTTTTTGAAAATAAAAGTTATTATTCTTATAAAAATTATTCTATTATTATAATATATATAAAAAAATAAAAATTATTTTTTATTATATTCCTCCATCACCATCTCATCAATTTTATAGTGTTATAAGCATAAGAAATTTAGTAAATTAATAAAGCCAAAATCATCACCTCGTGCACCAATTTTTTTATTCTGTAGTGTTATAAGAAAAAAAAAACAAAAATGAAAACTGAAAAAAAAAATCGCAGGCTAAAAAAGAAAAAAAAATGCAGATTAAAAAAGGGAATAAAATACAGAAAAAATCGAAAGTAATAAAAGCAAACAAAAGTCAGCTGCTAACAGGAATTGAACACTGGTCTGCGCATTCTTCAAGGAAAGGCCCAACCACTGCGCCACATCATGCGTTTTGAATTGTTCCAACAAACTTTTATTATGAACTAACTAAAGACAGTGAAATTTAATAAAAAAGGATTGGATAGTGGCGGGTCAAACCCGGATCCGGGTCGGGTTTGACCCCGCTCACTGTGCGAGCACGCACAGGAGCGCACCTCAATTTATTATTGGGAAGCGTGTGACCCATGTCAAGGGTCACCGCTGTTGATAGTCTTAGGGTCCTTCTCATTATTTACTTCTCTCTCTCTTCTCACCTATACACACCCACATCACTCTCTCTCCATTCATTCCTCTTTTTCTCTCTCTTTAGTTAGTCACACATACACACATAAGCTCACTCTTTCTCCTAACCTTTTTCTTTCTCCCTGTTACCTTTTCCGTTGAGCCGTGAACAACCGAGCCTCGTCGCTTCACCTTTCTCCCTTTCTGTCGGTCATCTCACTCTGCATACACAGAAACACACGCACACAACACTGTATTTTCTCAGCTCTCTCTGTCCACTAAAGAACAACTGCCGCCGCGCTGACCAGTCACCGCCGTCTTATCGGTTTTCCGTATCTTTTCCGTCGGGAGTTCGCCGTCTCTGCTTCCTAATATACATGTGTATATATATATATATATATATATTTATATTCAGTTTCTTTAAAAAAAATTCCTTCTTTAATTTGTTGGGTTCTATTTTGGATGTGGAGATTTGATATGTAGAAAAGAGGGAAAAGATAATAGGTGATCTTTAGCTTGAGGTTGTTTTGAGGGAAACGAAAATTGTGGAATTAAAATTGAAAATTGAGGAAGCCAACAGTTTTGGAGGATGAAAACTGAAAATTTTGTTGGAGAATTTAGATGTTAGCAATGAGGAAGAAGAAACACGGTAGAGAAGAAAAAGAAGTTAAATGGGCTTAGGAATTAATCAAGAAAGGGGCCAAGTTATTAGTGAGTGGGCTTTAAAATTAAAATAATATGTGGGCCTATATTTAATAAAACGATTGGGCTAAAAAGAATAATTTAGAAGTTGGATTTAAATATAAAATGTTAGGAAAAGAGATTTAATTTCATAATAATATAAACTTGGAATTTAAATACTAGTTTATGTCAAAGAATTATAATTTGTCTTCTAATATTATTGCACTGAGCTTATTAAGGTGAATTATTAAAACAAAACAACTACTACTTAATTCTAAGAAATAATTAGGTATAAAAATATAATGAATGTTTTATTAATTGTATAATGTTATTGATTAATATAAAAAATTTATTCAAGGTGATCGTGCCCCGAGCAGCAGCCAGGGAAAGGATAAGGGCCAGGATTATGACGAACTTTTCGATCAGGACATTTTGCTACACAAGGTAGTGTATTAGATGTTAGGTCTTTATTTCTTGAATTAAATTCATGCAATTGCATATAGAAAATAAGTTATTAATAATATGATTGTGATATGAATATGTGTTTTATGTGATTAGAAGTTGAGTATTATGTGATAACGGTGAACGTGAACGTGAATTTACTGTCTGACTTAATTATTAAATTATGACACGATGTTAATAATATCTTAAACGCATAATGTATCTATTATTGCCCCATGCTTAAGTGTCTCATTGGGTATAGTTGGCATGCCATAGGACAACAGTACTGCATATTCGATCACTCATCTTCTGGATAACCGAAGCGAGGGTCGCCTGTTACTGATATCCGTCCTTTGTGGTGATCTGATTTAATTTATGCATTTCGAGGTGATCTGTGTCCAATTGGGTGATCTGTATCTGGTCCGTGTACCCATGTCAATACTCAACACATTTTGGAGCTATACGTGTTTATGTGTGCGCTGATAAATAAGTTACTGTGAGTTATCTGTTACAATTGAAAATCATGAAAATTGTGTGTGATTATTTGTTATTCAGTTCTGATAAAACTATGACTTGTAAATTGGATTTTACTACTAAAAAAGCTATATATCTGATATGAGGTAAGAATTACTATTTTGGCTGATAAAACTGAAAGATAGGGTTATAATTGTGTCAATAAGCTGCATAACGTTTATTTAATTTTGGAAATTTTGTTCTAATATTTAATATACTACTGAGCTAGTAAGCACACCCCACTACATGTTATCTTTCGCAGATTAGGTTCTCGTCAATACAGCAGGTGCGACCCCATCAAATCACTGTTCTTTTTGGGTAAATAGTTGAACGTAATAGTAAATGTGGCATATCCAGATTTTGACGTATATTATATATTGGTCGTGATAACTGTTGTGCATATTTTGCACTTTTATATCTAATTAACGTGCAAGACTGGTTATTTTTTAATAGCAGATATATCTATTTGAATTTTGTTAACCGACCGATATGGTAAAAATATTAGTATATTCAAAAAATGTATATAGTTTTTAAGGTCGTGATGCCACTTATTCGATTATTCATTAATCGAGTAAGGGGTGTTACACATCTGATCCTTCTGTGCTGGCCACTGAAGTAGCTTGTGGCCTTGGTCTGATCTCATATTTTTTACTCTGGCTTCGTCCCTGAAAACATGAGGGTATTGGATATCCACTCCTCCTGGAGTATTTAAATTTCTTCCCAGATCATGACATGAAATGAGAAGATTCTGCAGCCCTCTTGCCTGATCTTTACTCTTCTTTTCATCTTCTTCTTCAACAATCAGTTTTCAATATTTTGTGCCAATCCCGATAGCTTAGTTAAATCTGTCGCTTTGGATCCCAGAACTGATCTCTAAATCTTATTGTTCAGTCATCGCTCAAATCTACGACACATCTCTGAATCAATAGTTACAATCTCTCGTGCATATCGGGCCAAACACCGATATTCAGTCTCATACTCCAGAACTGTCATATCACTCTATACAAGGTAAAGAAATTCTCTCCTTCTATCCTCCATGTACTCCACTACTACATAGCGTTTGCGATATAGTCTCTAGTTAAGCAATTTGAACAATACTCATCCACCACATATACACCTCATCCTTCAGTAGAGCTACAGCGCATTGTAATTTTTCTTCAAAAGTACATGGCATAAAACTGAATAGTTGCTGAAGCTGATCCAACCAGTACTCAGTCTTGGTCGGATCATCATCTTTCCTTCCTCTAAATTCCTCTGCTCTAAATTTATGAAGTCTTTCAATAACAGAGGTATGACTACTAGGCGTAGACCTAGCTATCTGTCGGAGTGCATTAGCTAAAGTCTGTAAAATAGCATCTTGTCCAGGAATAGAGGTATCTACTGAAATAGAATGAGTCTCCTAAGACTGAGAACCCAGTCCGCTGCTCTAAACTTCATTATTCGACATCTCGTATATCTTTTTAGGAATAGCAGCTGCATCAAGTCCCTGATATAAAGACAATTCAATTCCTAAGTGGCATGTTTCTAGACATTTATTTGACAGAATTCAGTCCTAGAATCGCTGAACCTAGGCACTGAAACCAAACTTAACATCCCTTACTCGATTACTAAGTAATCGAATAAGTGACGTCACGATCAGACAAACTATATACATTTTCTGATTATAATAATATCAATATTAGTTCAATCAGTTAACGAAATTCAAATATTTAATTTGCTATTTAAAATCAACAGCCTTGTTTTAAAGCAACCAGTAAAAATATACATATAAGTGCAAAATATGTACAACAGTTAATCGCGACTAGAATATATACATCAAAATCCTGACATGTCACATGTACTATTATGATCAACTATTTACCCAAAAAAAAAGGAAAATAACTTGACGGAGTCGCAGCTGCTACACTGACGAGAACTTAATATGCAAAAGATAGTCTGTAGTGTGGTGAGCTCACTAGCTCGGTAGTATATTAAATGTTAGAATTAAATTTCCAAAATTACAAAAATGTTATGTAATCTATAAACATAATTATAACCCTATCTTTCAATTTAACCAGTCAGAGTAGTAATTCTAACCTCATATCAGATATATATAACTTTTTCAGAAGTAAAATCCAATTAAGAAGTCATAGTTTTATCAGCACTGAATAACAGATAATCACATACAGTTTTTATGATTTCCAATTGTAACAGACAATTTGTAGTAACATATTTATCAGTGCACACATAAACACATATAACCCCAAAATGTATTGAGTATTGACACGGGTACACGGACTAGATACAGATCAGTCAATTGGACGCAGATCACCTCGAAAGGCGAAATTCAGTAAATCGGATCACCACAAAGGGCGTATAACAGTAAATCATATCACCCCAAGGGCGTATATCAAATCAGATCACCAAAAATGGCGGATATCAGTAAACCACAAATGGCAGATATCAGTAACAGGCGACCCTTGCTTCGATTATCCAGAAGACGAGTTATCGAATATGCAGTACTGCTGTCCTATGACATGCGAACTATACCCAATGAGACACTCAACCACGAGGCAATAGCAAATATATCATATTTTTACATATTATCGATATCCGGTCACAATTTAACTATCACAATTAAACATAAATTTCACCTTTATCACAAAATATTCAAACTATAATCACATATCATATATATGCACATCACAATTCATGTTATCAATAATTTTTATTTTATATGCAATCACATAAATTTAATTCTCTAGCATTTAATACACTACCTCATGTAGCAAAACCTCACACTCAGGTGCTCTTCCTACTCCTGCACCTTATCTTTCCCCCGACTGCTACTCGGAGCACGATCACCTTGAATAAAAGTATTATATCAATCAATAATTGATAAAACACTACTTAGTATTTTATACCCAATTATCCTTTTTGAATTAGGTTTATTTATTTTAGTAATTCATTTATCAATTCATTTTAATAACATTATATAATAATTTATAATTCAATTTAGGCTAATGTTAAATGTCAAATTTATTATGGATTTAGATTTATTTCATTCCTAATAAAATTATTTTAGGCCCATTTTTATTTACCTTTACTAGCCCACTATTTATATATTCATTGCCTAATTACCTTGATTATTTTCTAGCCCAATTATTTTATTAAATATATGCCCGCGTCTTATTTTAATTTTAAAGTCCACTTATTAAATAAGTTGGCCCATTGCTTGATTAAATTCCCAAGCCCATTTAGCTTTTCTTCTTCCCTACCATAAGCTTCTTATTTCAATACCCTCTCATAATTTTTAACTAGTTCATTATTTCATCCCTCCAACAATCAATCAATTTTAGTTTCCATTTCAATTCATCCTCTATCACCTTATATTTCTACATATTCAATTCTCAACATTCAATATAGAATCAAACTAATTTAATTAAATAAAGGAGCAAAAGTAAGAAATATATATATACACAGTGTGTGCGTGCGCGAATGGGGGCATCGACGGAAACGGAAGAATTGAGCACAAAAGAGGAAGTACCGGCGGTGTTGACGGTGGAAGGACGACGGTGTACAGGCGGCGCGACGGTGTCTGGGCAGCAGTTTCCGGCGAAGGCCGAGAAAAACTGGGATGTGCGAGTGTGCTTGAGGTTGATGCCGAGAGAGAGAAAGATGGGGCGGCGGACTTGGTGGCGGATGGCCGTGCGTGTGGTGGCGATGGCCGAGCAGTGAATTGGCGGCGGCAGTTAGATGGAAAGTGGGGGAGATCGAGACAAGAAATGGAAGAAAGGGTAAAGGGAGAAAGAAAACAGACAGTGTGTGTTAGTGCACTGCGAGGGCAAAATTCTAGATATAGGAGGATCTACAAAAAAGGTTACCAAAATGGGA
>JAYDZE010225526.1:0-20316 GCA_034509125.1 Monilaria moniliformis
GTTTTGCTCCCCAACCCAGCCCCAACCCGGCGGCCCCCGTTTCCGGCTGAAATGGGGCAGCGTTAACGCTGCCCTTACATATTTCAAAACTAGATAGGAAATGAATCAATGGGACCACCAACAAAATAACAGTCTACGTTTTTAAAGCCCTTCCATCTAAAACTGTAACTCAATTTTTTTTATAAAGATATACAAGAGTATCACTGCACAATGTAATCGACACTATATGCGTTCAATAACAGTAGAATCACATATCTAACAAGAAAAGCCTCCATACAATTGAGTCAAATAAGAGCAATCTATCTAGCAAGTAGACTAGCCGTAAACGACGGATGCAGAAAAAAATGTCGGTGGGATTCCATTGGTTTTATATTTTTCTTGCAGACAGATATATATATGTATACTAAAAGATAATATACCAAACTATTAGTGGAGTAACTTTTTGATTTTTGCAGTCTTTTCTTCTTCAAACTATTTTTTCTTCTCCTTCAAATTAATTCTGCAACCATTCTTTTTTCTTTTTCTCTGCAATCTTAGCCCATACCCACCCTCCAACTTTTCGCATTTCAGTGTTTAGTGGCATCAACTCGATAAGGGTTGAAGACAATTTTCGATGATTCCCAAAAATTTAAAAATAAAAAAATATATATATAAAACATTTTGATAGAGGCTTAAGTCCATTCCCTTCTTTGCTGTGTCCGCGCATGTACTTAGAGTTAGCAATAAGAAACTGACTCGGGTTGATGACCGATGTTGGGAGGGCTAAATACGAGAGTAGCCTCTTCGCTGTATTGGTTCGCCTCCCACCCCGGTCCGCCTAATGAAGGACTTGTGATTGATGGAACGGCATCTCCTCAAGGTCCGCGTCCTCTGCCACCCTATGATGTGGCCATAGAGCCCCGGGAAGAGGAAGCAGAGGAGGACCATCAGCAGCATCACCACACATATAACCACCACATTGTGGAATCCATCCTTCAACTCGGGGTCATCCTGGCCCGTCCATGGCACCCCGCCCACGTTCATCCCAAACACTATCCAAACAAGAGAAAACACTCAACAACACGATGAACTCTGAACCAACTTGGGGCTTCAGAGTGGAAAATCAATACCTCCAGTTATTATTGAGAGAGGCAGGAATATGATGGAGAGGAAGGAGAGGTAGTATAGTTTCTTGTTAATCTGCTCGGACTGCCAGCTGTCGAGGCCAGCCTGCAATGCTGTGACGCGGTTGGCTATGAACCTCACGTTCTCCTTGAGGCTCCTTATGAGGGCAATGAGCTCCTCCAACGCGATAATGTCCTCGTAGGTGAACCAGTCCTTTGACGCGCACTTCTCCTTCACCCGAGGGAACACTTGCTCGCTATGCGCGATTACCTGCAACTCCACATCATCAGAAAACCACGCAGGCAATGCCTCAAAAACACTTGTTTTTTACCTGCAACAGACGCTGCAGATCTAGATGCATTTTGGGGAATTTCTTGTCATCAATCATCTGCTGCTTCGAGTCGAATCCACCTGCAACCAAACCAAATAAGGAAACAAAGCTTCTAGTATTACTTTATCATGGCACAAATACACACCTCTGTCTAGCTCAAACTCCACGGAGTCGAGCTCGATCTCCAGCTTGGTCACCGTATCTTGAAGATGATCAACATGTGTGTCGATTATATGCACAACAAGATTAGAAACAGATCTAGGCACGGGATTGTCAGCCTCCTCGGAGTGATTCATAGTCAGCAGGAAATCCAAAACGTGCTCTCTAATAATCATGGCTCCTTTACTACTAACACTGTCACTAGCATAGTCAGAGCTCTCCACAGCAGGAATCTCATACAGCAGAGATTCATTAGCGGGGGAGAAGCCCAACCTAGGCACCCTCCCTAAGGAAACTGTAATAACCGAGTGCTCGGTAACCCTAGCTGCGATCCTGAATGTGAAGTTGCTCGAGGGGGGCCCGGGCGAGTTAACTCTGAAGACGAGGGCGCCATCCACGTGGCCGCAAAAGGGGCCGTTGCTGGCGAGGGAGAGGATGTCTTGGAGCTTCAATGGAGGGCAAAGGACATCGATGAGGTATTGTGCTAACTGTGAGAGTTTTTGCTTGCCTTTTGGGAGCTCGACGTGGTACCAACAGAACTCTTTGCCTTTGCCCTCCTTGAGGCTCCATTCTTGATTGTAGTAGCTGCCATCGCCGTCAAATATGTAGGCCTTTCGCCTCACCGCGCCGGGGTATTGGGAGGAGTATAGATGCTTTTCTCTGTAGTTTGTTGGCTGTGAGGATTCGCTGTCTACGTCCTCTGCCGAAGCAGCGCCTGCATCATTTGTTTCCATTTCGTTCATCTCCATTGCTTTTGTGTTTCGATCACCAACTAATCCGATTTCGAGAAGCGAGAATCAACCCCATTTTGTCAATTACCTCTGAATTTGGAATGCAATAAATCAACTTCACACCTTCACCATGGAAAACAAGGGGAAAACAAAAGTTCATTCATTCATCACATTTTCAAACAACAATTCTTCGATTATCATGCTTTCGTCGTCATCATTGAAACGTGAGAAGCAGATCCTTTCTTTTTTAATCACCATCAAAAATCAATATAAGCGCAATTTTTCTGTTTACCTTCTTAATGCATATTCTCCAAATTCTTGAATGAGGAGAGGGAAAATATATATGAAGAAGCAAAACTCACCGAAAAAAAGAAATAGCCGGGAGGAAGGAAAAATTCAATCTTGAAAAGTTTTACTCTCGTCAAATTAATCAACCAAGTAACCAACAAACCTCAACGGAAGAAAAGTCCCTTGATTATGAATGTCAAATGGAAAGAACAAAAATGATAACACAAAAGTTGGGGTAAAATGAGAGGAGGGTTTAATTTAGAGAAGGTTATTAAAATAGGAAAACATACAAATAATGCAACATGCACCATCACTTTCTACATTGCCTAATAGTGACGGTTAAATGCATGTTATTCTAAATAGTGTATCTGATATTCTATGGCTGATGACTAATAAAATTAATATAATGTTATCGTAGAGTTTAGTAACACCGTGATCGTGTTTTACAAATATTCAACAGGAAACTAGAATTATGGACATTAGTGACTGGTCGGTTTTTAGTTATAACTGATAAGTGATAACCCATTGGTTAGAACAGAAAAAACTGATTTTGATTGGTGTATAGCCTTTGCCCCTTGTGAGTACAGAAGATCTTCTAGAAGAACGTACGTTCTTCTTGTTGGGATGTTATCGATGTTCGTGGTTGCTATCGCTGTCCTCATGGCGTCGGCAGGTCACCGGAAGTAGTGACTGAAACCGATTTGTATAGTAGATGTATTGGCAGCTGCAGTAGAGAGAAATGCAGTGGTGATGGTGATCAAGATTAGGAAATTTTTCATCACTTATTTAACTGCTACTTTTCTTCGTAGTCTGCATTCCTCCTTGACTCCAAATGTGTGAAGATTAGCATGATCTTTTATTCCCTTCAGTTATTCGCGGACCTTTTTTTTTAGAGGTAATTAGGCTGAAAATCTGTGAAGATTAGGCGTGACGGGCCGAAAAATCCATCCAAAAAATAAATCTATCATTTGAAGCCCAGCATTGGTGAAAATTCCACTTTGTAAATCTCTACCAAGCCAAGTTCAACTCCTGATATTAGCAAAATTATGATTTTTTTGGGGGATATAATAACGCAATTGGTAGAGCATTCTATTTGACTGTTCGCCCAGCATTTCATTTTTATGAAATAGTATTAAATAATAATCACTGCGAAAGATTGAAAATTTAATTTAAATTTGTCTATATATATATATATATATTCATTTATTTTTTTATGTTTTTCAGGAAATAAAAATGTGTTGTGGTCCGTAACAAAGCGCTCAATTAAAAAGAAAGAAAGCCTACAGTTGGGCCATTGGAATAAGAGGTTAGTGTTAGGTCTTATCGGGTTCGTATCCTTATCATGTTGGCCCGATAAAGACTCGATAATTTTGGGTCGGGTTTGGGTTGGGTTCAGGCCGAGATCAGATAATCTGTTATTAATTAATATTATTATTTTTAATTATTTTAATTTCTTTTTTATTATTATTATTATTATTTTAATTAGTGTTAATTTTATATTTGTTATTACTTTATTAGGATTATATCGTGTCGTTATCGTGTGATTAGTGTTGTGTCGGGTTCGTGTTGTTATCGTGTCGCTAACATGTCCGTGTCGTGCGCGGGTCGTGTTCTGGTTTAACTGTAGCAGTCAGGTTCGTATCGGATTGAGAGTTTTCTTAAAAGGTCGGATTTGAGTTTAACCTTGTCGGATTTGGTCGTTATCAGATTGACCTGATGACGACCAAACTCGTACGACTACCCAACCCTACCTTTGGAAAGAGCAACCTATCGTTGATGTAAGTTCATAATTTACCGATGTTCTGTATTTAAGTTTCGTCAGAACTTTAGCAGTATGAGTGTCATGTCATATGCAATACCTGTGAGAGGATCAGTTTCCCTCATCATCGTGGGAAAACATAACAAAATATTTATTTTCACTCATACATGTCCTTTAAGGCTCACCTATTAAATGGAGAGGTGTATTCTTATTTCACAGGGATTTATTTCTCCAGTGTAATTTGCAGATTACTGTATCTAAAATAATTATTGCAAATTACGTTATTGTGGAAAGAATTACGATGGTAAAAATAGTTTTCAAGTTTTTCTGCTATTATCATCACTTATCTTCTTATATCATAAAAGTCTCTACTGTTAAGTATTCCCTAAATCCTATTCCCAAATTAACTAATACTTGACTCCAACATTAATATTATAAATTATAATTATAAATAATAATAATAATAATAATTAATAATAAAATCTCCAAGTGATTGAGTGTACGACCAGGGCTCACAGAAACACGGGAAGCACCGGATCCGAAAAAAAAAAAAAAAAAAAAAAACTACGTACGTAGTTCAGGGTCCTAGATATTTTCTTCTCTCTCTTCATATTTATATGTCTCTATGCCCACAACATCAAGCACTTCTGCCTAAAGCCTTCATCTCAACACTTCTCCTTTATCGGGAAACCGCCATTACGCATCGAGATCTTCATATAGCCATCGCTCTTCCTCTCAAAACATACTTGCCATTGTACTACTACATTAGGTGTTGAAAGAATCTCGAAGAAGCAGGTTATTCTCGTTTGCTTTCTTCATTCGCAACTTCAAAGGTCTTTTATTCTCGCTTTGGTAGCCTCTACTTTGGCTTTTTTGATTTTGTGTTGTTCATATGATTCTGGGGATTTAATTGGATGACATACTTGCCTTTGTACTACTTTGGCTTTCTTCCTTCTGCCTGGCTTATGTTGGACGCACATGCATTACATTATGTTGTTTTCAGGTAGATTTTGTTGTGAGAAATTAATCACATGTTTTCTTCTATTTTCGTATAGAATCTCTGTGATGTTCTCGTCATAAACAAATGGTCCTTTGTTTCCGTTTTGGTTTCTCTTTGATTAGCTGTTTTTGATTTATTGGGTATAGTTTCAGGTATTAATTTAATCTGCTTTGTATTTGATATGCAGCTGATTATGAAAGGGTATAAGATTTTTGAAGCCAAAATCTACTGTTCCACAATCTATGAGGTGAAAAAAGAAATGTAGAATATTGGTTCTCTTGAATCAGAGTGTTAATTTATGGTTGATTTTATGGTTTCAGTTCTTGGTGTGGTTCCTTCCTTGATACAAGCCTCTCTTATTACAAAGGGAGATATAAAATGTCAACAGTTTCCACTATACATAAGGTACAATTTACAAATCATGTTTCTTTTACTTTTTGTTTTTATAAAATCATAGTTTTGATCATCAAATTCACCAGAAATGTTTGTTTTCAATTCGTCGTCAGCTTCTCATGGTTATGCGTAGTTGTTCAATTACTGTGAATTTATTATTTGTGATTCTGCATCTTTTTGTCTTCTGATCGAACTTGGCTTGTTTTCAGTTTTTCCTCCTAGGATTATGTTGTTGGCAATTCGATATCGTAAAATGGTTAGTTTAGAGGTGTTAGCTAAATTATTCCAATAACTCATGTATGTTAGACTTGCTAAACTTATTCTTTATGTTTGATGAAGGAAGTTCTAGAATTTTTCTTAGCATATTACAAGTTAAACGTTTTAGATGTCAAGTAAAAAAGTCACGTGTCAGCATTTTGATGTTTGCCTTTTCTTTTGTATTTATTACTGGATGTATATAATCTCCTTGATGTCTGTTGTTGTAACAATATCAATCATAACAACATGTAAAAGTGCTGAGAAGTGTGGTGGTCTTGCGTCCTTCAATGTGAGATGAAAATTTTAAAGTTAGCATGCCTTTACGCTCCATCCAGGCCCGAGTTAATTGAAAGCTGATAGTTTAATCTTATGTTGGCTTAATACTGAAGGGGGGAAATTAGATACGCCTCAGCCCTGGCTCATAGTGTAGATGATTATCTTGTTTGTTAATTTCTGCCAGTAAGGGTTCGCTTAATCTGTTGAAAATCAAGTGATGTTAGAAAGTGAGCATTGACAAAAAAGTAAGATGCATGTGACACTACATTACCTGTTAAAGAAAGTGATTGGATAACTATCTGACGGCATTTTGTATTAAGGGAGGTCCTGATATTAGTCCATAGCATTGTGGTTAGTAGTAGACAATGGAGGCAAAATTGTCTCGAGGGTGGAATAGAGTACGGTGATCCATTATGAAACTCACTCGTGGCCTATAATTCCTCTTGTTATTCTTTTGGGATATGCACTTGCCCAAGGTTGATTTTGGATGGGAGCCAAAAAATTCTAATTAAAGTGGATACGGATTTAACCAAAAAAAAAAAAAACGAGTTTGAAATGAGAGTAATGAGTTCAAAACCATATATGTCCGAACAACTATTGATTGATCTGCTACTTTGGAGTTGATTTTTTTTTTTCCTCGTGTCCTTCATTTCATTCACAGCCTTGTTGTATTTATCAATGACTTGAACATCTCCTGTTCTTTGATGCACTTATATTTTGGTTAAATTGGTGAACATATGAACTGGTAATAGATAGATAGTAGTATGTAATTACAGGCTTCTTGTTCTTTACCTTTAATGAGGTCCAAACGTTATGCATACTTACATGCAAGATTTTTTATATATTACTTGATTGTTTTCTGTAATAGAAGCTAATGGTCAACTGTCAAGCATACGGGCGACATTGTATAGATTGTCAGATTACACTTTTTTGAAGGTTTGGTAATGTATTTATTATTTCCCTCTGTAGTGAAGTGATATGCTGATTCAGCAATGAGGTTGATACCACCAGACACTCGGGTCTTAGTGAAACAGGCTAGAAGAAAGGACCTCATATACTTCATGACAAGCATCCATACATTGCACAATATATAATTAAGAAATGAAATTTCATGGTAAGTTGTTATGTTTGTGCAGGACCTATGGTTTAAGTTTGTTGCCTGCCATCGACAGATAATAAATTATTTCTAAAAATATGGTTTGACGGACTAGTACTTTACTTTTATCTTCCCCAGCCCCAACAGATGGCGATTGTAATATTCACTCTTACTGAAGCATCAATTTAGGACATTTAGGGACTACAGCTAGCGACATCAATTACTTCAATATTAGCTCGAGTTAACCTTAAACATTCCTTGCTTCCACCTTCAGCCATTATTACAATAATCATGGGACTATGTACATAAAAATCTCTAGTCTTTCCACATTTAATGAACAGGATGGCTATCCGTTTGCAGACGGTGAACCACAAAGTTTCTAGTCCATCGGAGCCATTCATTCTTAGGATTGTAGGATAACTTGACAGAGAACTGCTGAACACATTTTCTGTGCTGCCAAGGTGTCATTGCTGCAGTTGAAGCCTGTTTCAAGAGAATTTGATTTGATAAGACTAACAAGGGCTGAAACCATTCTTAGTGCTTAATTTATATATGTTTATTAGGGACAAATAGAGCTAACCCCAAATTCATCACATCTTTTGGTGCACCATTTATTTTCTTTTGTGGCTGGCTGAGCTCAAGATTTATAGGTAAAAAAGAATATCCATCTCTGATGCTGTGTATATTGTGGGGAACCCTGTTTTCTTCACTTGTTCCTCCCGGGCCATAAACCTGTATCAGAACGTGCTTTAATTGTGACTCAATATACTTTTACAGTTGACGTTGGGAGTAGATTTTATTCATCATACAAGTTTGAGTCTTAGTCTTAGTCAGTCTGTGAATACCTTTTTCCGCAATTCCTCATTCTCCTTTACAACAAGATTCATCTTCTTGTGAAGTTCCATATTCTCTTGATGAATGGCATTTTCCTGTAACAAGATTAATGATGCTATTCCCAATTCTAAACATGAATATAAAATAGAAATTCTAGCTTGTTAAATGTCTCAAAGTGGACCTTCTGATTCAAGTCGTTGATTTGAGTAGTCAGAGTTTGTTCCTGTGTGAGATGAATAAATGAAAATAAAAACATATTTGAGAATCTGTCCATATAGTTATGCTAGACATGATTTTTACTTGCCTTTTTCACACGTACGCCTTTCAAGCTCATTTCTAGTTGATTTTCCAGATTTTGGAGGTCTCTGATGTTCAATCCAGCAAGTTCCTCTCCCAAAAGCTTCCTGCAACCACAACAGAAGAGGCAACTCATTTCAGATGAAAGATGAGAGGTATCACTATTTTTTAGGAGCCTGTGTGCCTATTTTAGTCTTACTAACTGAATTTCCTTGTACAGATGCCTCTTCTACACTTCTTTTATATCAAGGTGCATTTAATGTATACACATTTCAATGCATTCTCTGTGTCTCAAGTTCCTATAACAATATGTGCATATGCATATTCATCTTCTGCGTGTTTACTGCATTTTCTGTGTCTCGAGTTCCTATAACAAGACACTTAGCAAAATTATTTAGAGGGTGAATGCGATTACATGCCATGTACTAGACAATTGCTAAGAACAAACTGTAGATACTTTAAACCCCAATATATGGGGCAGTATATATGTTCTACAGTATCATCTGCCTTTCAGTTACCTAGAATTACTTTCCTCATATCTCTTTAGTCTTGTCTAGCTCTCCATCAAAACTTAGTTTCAAGCTGTAAAAGGTCTTGGCAGAGCAATTTCAATTAAATTACTATGCAATTTCAATTAAATTACTATGCATACCACATCTAGTGGGATTACCTATGGCTTTCCTGCAGATACTGTAGTTGTTGCCTCAAATTGTCCGCTTCCCTTTGCCATACCTATACAAAATTGACAAAGGAAGATTAAGTCATACTTACCACAAAGATATCATTGTCTACCAATCAAATTGATACAGAGATTAACCGGGTTATTGTGAAAATCATATTAGTTGGAGATATCTTGAAATCGGATGCATGTATATCTTCTCTGGTATAGAAAATTGTTCTGTCATCATTATTTGTGCTAGAGGAATTTACTGTACTTTTTGGTTGTTACTATAATGGATGGTCTGTATCTTGCTTTATTGAATAATCTTTACATTGTCACTCTGCCAAGAAAGAGCAGTGCAACCTAGCTGGTTTTAATGTGGAACATTGGGAAATACCTTTTCATCCTCTTACATTTTCTAATTTAAAATCTTAACACCACGAGGTGGATTTTAGGAAACCTGTGTGTCATGTGGATTTGTGGTGAATGGTGATGTATGCAGCTAGGAATGGTCTTTTCAATGGTGTAGAAAGAAGAAATAGGAGCCCAGACACACTCAAAATGGTGAAGCATCTCCTGGAAGGGAGTAGTAACATCTGAGAGAGCCATCTACATATTCATTAATCATTAGAAACCTGACATCTGAAGATAGCCATCGATTTGTTAATTAATCATTAGAACGTGATTATAATGCTCGGATAAGGAAACAACTGCAGGTAAATCGTCTTTAACCTCAGAACTAGGATCTGAATACGGCTCGACTTAGTAGAGCTTGTACAGTGAATTCAGGTAAGGTAGGCTAATGTGATGAATGCTAGTTTGTAGAAGGTGAGACTGATGACTAGCTTCAGTGATGCAGTCCGTGAACTGACCTAGTTCTTTTAATACATGTGGAGTCTCAGATGCTCAGTCGATCTAATCTCTGCCAGGTTTCTGGTCAGATCGTCATAGTATCTGGTCCTTCATTGGGGCTTTCTATGTTTACTAAAAAATTATGTGTTCCATGTACTCAAACTCGAGATCTCAGTAATCACTAAACATGACACATGTTTAACACTTGAAAACTAAGAATTTAGCTGCCAAAACTTCAACTGAATGACTTAGCTATTTGAGAAGCAGCCACAGTCCAGTAATAGCTCTTCTGTGAATTCTTCTCTCACTCTAAACACTGAAAATGTTAATGACTTATCTGCTTGTCCAAAAGTGATAAGAGGTAATCTTGACGACTTTTTGGCCATGGAGCAGTGGAGATTGCTCCTGAAACCTCTTTCTAATGCAGATGAGTCCTAAACTCAAGGCAAGCTTAGTGTGAGAGAGCACTTGTAGGAGAATTATTTGAAAGTGAACTACCTTGAGGAGTAGCTACCTATTTGGAGTTCTAAAGTATGTCAACCATTTACATTGAAATATATAAGCTTTAAAAATGTGGAAATGAACTATGGTTATATTACTAAATTTCATTTGAAGCGACTTCTTTACAGACCAGAGCTGCAATGTACGTTAAGGCCTTCCAACAGGTTCTTACCCTACACAAAGCTTTCATGAAGAATGAAGTGGCAAATGAAATGTTGGAGATTCCCAAGACTCTTGTTTAAAGGGAATCAGATTCCTGAGGTAGCTATTTATTTTGGTCACTATAATGCCTCTATAGAATAAATGCCATTTTAAGTAGATTTTGTTGATGCATCAAAATGCACCCTTTAATCTATTGAATTTGGCATCCCAAATCCTAATCAACAAATTAAATAGAGCTATGTAGTATAGCTACATCTGGAGTATCGTCAAAACTTCGCTCATGTATCCAGTTGTAATAAGTATAAAGAGTGTGCATCAAGTTGATAAAATATAAACAAAATCACATTTGTTAGTCCTGTTTGATGGGTTACGATCCATAGTCGACATCCAGTGGCATATTTGTTGTTTTGATGGTGTTGCCTGTGTTTGAATTCAAACTGAGATGTGATGGCACAAGAATCCCCCAAGTTCAAAAGATATGATGAAACTGTATAGCTAAAATTGCTTTATATGACTAGCATATGAAAAATGATATGTATTTGGTTTCCAACTATGAACTACGCTCCTTTTCTTCTTATCACGGCTAGTGATATGGTAAAACAAAAGTGAGAAATAATGAAAATAAAATAAAATAATGTATAGCTTTTCAGGTTAGCTTATTCTGGGATTTTCTTAAATCTGAAAAAATACAGACACGCATACACAAATTTTAGTACGTTTTATAATCAAATTCAAAAGATGCTATTTTAGGAATGCAATTATTTAGGCTTTTGAAACTTGCAAATTTTGATGTTGAATTTGGTATACGGCCAACAACTTAATTCACACGGCCTTTTAATATATATTTTAAAGTTTATAAGTAACTTGTATTAAACTCTACACTCAACAAAGATAACGAATTGCTTTGCATTGTATTTATAAATGACTTTCACCGGACCTATAAGTTATTTGTATTAAACTCCACACTTAATAAATATAATGAATTTGTGATATAATAAGTTCACTGTAAGTGACTTATAGATTCGTTACAAATTACTCATAGGTGAAATGCAAGTCTTTTCACATTCTCATGAATTTTAGATTTTTATTTTATTCCAGCGCAAGAGCCATACATATTCTTTTTACAATGTGTTCATCATAATTCGTTTAAGTGGATGGATAGATATGTATATATGTGTGTTCGTATTTTACATCTAAACTAGGATTACTTGCAGTTCTGTTTCAATTTCATTGTTTTACAAACGTTCCCTAGGATAAAAATGGCATGCATAATTTTGTTCCATTTCTACACTACTTTGTTTTTTATTGATTTTAAGTTATCCATTATTCTTTATTTTCCTACATGGTTATCTATTTATATCAGCTCATTAATTTATTTTTTACGGACTCAACATTTAATCAGCTAAACTTGATTAGAAAATTTAATTAGTAACTTTTGCCTCTAAGACTCCTGCAAAAAACAGAACTTTGTTGCATACTTCTCGATGATTATTGGATCATCTAGTTCCTCTCTCAGTCTCTCTCTCTCTCTCTCTCTCTCTCTCCCGGAGGGAATTACTCATTAGTAGTAGATTAAATGATCATTCTAAAAGCAAGAGTATTAAATAAATAAATTGTTGAAAGTAGATACACATTTCAATACATTTGGTAATAATATTTCCACATCCACAATTAGGTAGGGATGATTGATAAAGGTTACCTTGATCTCTGAAATAGGATTCATCAGATTGTAATGCTCCTCCTTGACTTTGTTGTATCGTTCAATTATAGATTTCATGCTGCTCGAATTAAACAAACGTATAAATATCTTAATTATGAGTGTCCATTATGTTATCAATATGTACAAATACATGTATACATATTTGAAATAGGGTATATCACACTTTAAATCATCAACTATTGACATTTGACAAAAAAAAATTGGCTTCAACAATTCATTATTATCACAAAATTAACAAAATATCTTGAAGATCAATTTCTAGTGTCGAAAAGTTGATGTGGCTTGCCAGATGAAGGTCTGTGAGTTTCAATGTATAATACTCTCTCCGTCTATGAAAATTTTGCTATAATTTTCTTTCATTCCGTTCATAAAAAAGTTGACACTTTTTATTTATAGTAATTGGACCTACACAATTCACCACACTCACTATACATTTAAAGTGGGATCCTTACTTCACTTATACATTACAAATTATTTTATTAAAGTCCATGCTATTCACATTATGACAAATTTTTTATGGACGGAGGGAGTATTTAAATTGAGGCGGAAACGGAGCAATCTGATTGAGGTTGATTGCGTGATGATTCATGCATTTAATTGTTATTATCAACAGTCCTGGACATGTTTATTAAAATACTAATGATTTAGTATTTAGAACGCAATTAATTCTTTAAGATAGCGAGAATTCAATGAGTCGCAAAACAATTTCATATTATCATTTTGACACAACATAATTATAAATTTAAATTATAACTTCAGAACAATTGGAAAAAGAAAAAAAAAAAAAAAAGTTGTCAGAAATGCACTATATAAAACCATGCAGTTTGTTTAGAGAAATTATAAAGTGACGACTTAGCATGGACGAATATTATCAAGTATTTAATGCTAACTAAGAAACAAATCATCTTGTCACTTTAATAGATTTTTTTTCTTCTGAAATGGTATGTCTTCTTGAAAAGATTGGTGTCATTAAATGTCCTCTGTAGGTATCTTCGGTTTTTTTGGAACCGGTGGTTTTAACCGAAATCGGAATTAGTGGTCCGATTTTGATATCGGAACCGGCAGAAGCGGTTAAACCGGAACTAGAAATTCGGTTCCGACGATTTGGCATTTTTGAAACCGCATCCGCCGATTTGGGCGCGGTGCAGACTAGGGTATAGGGGATAGGGCTATATTTGCAATTTCAGACGAAATCGCCGGTTTCTGTTGCAAAACCGGCGGTTTTGGTAGAAAAACCGATGGTTTTCTTAATTTTTTTAATTTTCAAATTCAAATTCAAATTCAATTTTTTCCACTTATTTCTATCTATAAATAATCCATCATCATCCTTATTTCAACTCGCTCATCTTGTATTAGCAAGAATTTTTTCTTCTCTACCTTCAATTTCTCTTATCTCTACCTCCATCATGCTCATTCTAACTCACTCATGTATTAACAAGAATTCACAGTTCTCTAAAAACACTTGGTCGAGCACATTCCAAATATTACAGCAGTATTAACAAGCTCAGCAAGTTAGCAACTGCCTCAAAATATCCGATTGGAATGTGCTTGACCTAGTGTTTTCAAATAATTGAATGTGTTGTTATATAATTTCTCGTATTCATTAATCATTGCTATAATTTGTTAATTATTGATCTACGTATACTCATATTTGATTTCAGATTTCAATCAATTTGAATTATAAAAAAAAAACTGCCATAACCGGAAACCGGAATCGAAACCACCGAAAACCGGCCAGAAACTGATGGTTCGAAATTGGAACCAAAACTTACGGTTTTCGGTTGGTTTCCGGTTCCAAACCGAAACTAGCAATTTCTTTAGCGGTTAAGTTACGATTTCGAATGCACTAGAAACCAGAACCGGCGATTCCAGTTACGTAGACATGCTTAGCCCTCTCTGAACTACCAACCTTTATATACATCAAAGTTTAATTAGATCGCTCATCTCTCACCAACCAAATATGGGGGCATAGAACAATTTGTATGTGGCGGTTGCATAGATGCGGCAAGATTAACCTAGTTTGATAGCGGGTTGACCTGACCTGATCCGTCTGATTCGTCATTTATTTTAATATATTGGTTATATTACGTAAAATATATTTTTCTTTAAAGCAAATGAGATTATACACGTAAAGCATGAGTTATATTAATTATATAAATATAACTTTGTTTAAAAGCAAACAAGATTTTTAATATTAAATGAGATTTTTCTTCAAATCAAATGATAATACATTCATAAAGTATGAGTTATATTAATGACATAAATAAAATTTTGTTTACAATAAAATGAGACTTTTAAAAGTATAAAAAAAAAACTATACACAGAAAACAAGAGTTATATTATGGAAATGAAAATTTCTTTAAACCAAATGAGACTTTTTTTAAAAAGTAAATGAGACTTTGACTGGGTCAAATCAGACGTGGGTCTGGGGCACGAGTATGGTTGGGTTTGGGGCACGAAGCCTCAACTACCACACACATGCGACTGCAGCACGCAAGTTTTTGCGAACAAATAACACTCTCTCTCGTGATTGATAGAATAATCCAACTTAATAAAATGTTTGATTTGCATGATTTGATTTATGATAGATAACTTAGTTCATACAAATTGATGATCATTTATCACCTCCAAATTAAGTTGGATTTGTTATTTAATCATCCTACAATCAATAATACAAAACTTCATAAATACTATCATTAAAATTATAATTTGTTTAGTTAATCTTCATTTTTTTTTTTTTGCACATTTGCAGGATTACAAAAAAAGTGATCATAATTTTTTTTAATTTTTGCATTCTAGACATAAACCTCTAATATATAATACTACAATCAAAAAATCCTAATACATGACTAAATAATCCAATCATACTCTACCATATTAATAATATCCATCTCATTCACCAAATCAAACATCCAAAATATAGTACACACATCCAAATTGAAAGTATATTTGCACACATAAGGTATTAATTTACTATTAATATTACATTGTTGCTAACCACTAATGCTTTGTAACTATATATATCTAAAGCTTATCTATCTTATATTTCTTATAATCAATGTTATTTTATATATTTAACGATGTTATACCTCACATATCCATTAATTAACTCAGGTACTATTGTTTTAATTATAAGATATTATATATGGATAATTGTAGTTTATGGTCAGAATTTTTGGCCGAATTTCAAATATTGCGTGATTCTTAAAAGCATCAAAATACAGCAGTTTCGATGTTTGGAAAGAAAAATTAAAAAGATAGAATGAAAAAATATATATACATCTTCCTCTCTTTCTCGGCTCCTCATTCCCAAATTCAGACTGCTTATCCCAGCCCCAAATTTGACCCTCCGATCCCTCCTAAGCCCTTATTCTCAAATTGGATCATAGTTTTATGAGTACTCGAATTTGGGGTGTGATACTGTAGTCTATGTGAGCACTTTCCGGATCACCTAGAAAGGCTAGAATTATAAGGTTTGAATGATTCACATATAATTCTATAAGAGAACGTTTATACTGTGACTGATAGGATAGATTCGTAATATATAAGATTAGGTATTTGAAAGATAAGTTAAACAAGCTCAGAATTAATCAATTCATCAAAATAAATAATTAATTAGCTTGGATTATTTTTATTAATTCATCATATTTCTCAAAATAAACGTGACCTAACTAGTACTCATTTACGCTATGTGTTAACCATGTATAATCATGGAAAGAAAATAAACTTTCTCGCCCAAACGAATTTTTCATAATTATTAAGTGGTTAGTTGCCAAATATGAGCAAGACTAGTTTTTATTATAAGTATAATTGTTGAAAATAGTGAAAAGCGTATGATCAGAGAATGTAATAACAAATAAAAAAATTCTCTTAAAAATACACAAATAGTTAATAATTCAGTTAACAAATACTAGTGAAATTAGAGAAATACTAGTGAAATTAGACAATCTAACCAATTAACCAAATATGAACAAGTACATGCATGTCTTAAGGATGCAACATTTTATATTATTTTTGTTTGTAAAATTTATGTTGTATGTTTGGTTTTATGAAATCAGATTTGATATGATGATATAATAATTAAATCTAATATATATTAATAATCTTATTTCCACCAATATCAAATGTAATTACGATAATACTATAACTTAAGCAAGTAACACCATTTTTTGTAAATTAGTGTTGGATATACGAAAAAAGTCTAATATTAATTAAAAGTACCAAATTATCTATATAATAATATAATAATTTTTAACAGCGAGTCAAACAAATAGATCGTTTTATCAATATTTGTGTATAATACGTACGGATCATGTTCCTCCAGTAACATCACAGACACACGCGCGCATATATATATATATATATATATATATATATGTACACTAGATGATTTTCACCTTCTTTAACGAACAAAGTTTTTCCCAAGAATGCAAATTGTCACAGATGAACTTTATAATAATTATATTCTGCTAAAAACTGGATTCTCTATTTTCTAGATTAATATGTTAATTTTGTATTTCATTCTCTCAACACACTCAACATATCTACCATCTTATTGTATATTATATACAAATACATATACATATATACATATATATGTGCGTGTGTGTGTAGCGTCCGACAATATACTGAATATCACAAGTTGTAGCTATTTGATGGAGTCCTTAATTGTTGATAAAAAATGGTTCCTTCAAATTCTAAAATAGAAAGATTATTTTTATCTGCATGCATGATATAATGCACCTGATCTCTCAGGAGAAACTATCATTTCCACTTATATGTTAGAAAATCCTTCTTTTCCCCTAATTAATCTATAAATTAAATGAGTACTTTAATTTATTTAATCTTACATATATATGATATGTATATAAATAGTACATATATGGACACACACACACAACACATACATACATATATATATGCGTACATCGTAATATATATCGCAGATTCAATTTTTCTTGGTTAATTTGCAGGTGCGCGTAATATACACATGCCAGCGAACAAAACAAGCTCACATAATCGCTTGCATGATCATAAAAAGGCGCAGCTGAAAAATAATGTATCATACCTATTATTATTAATATTATTATTATTACTACGAAATAATCTACTAAATGTTTCAGACACACAATTTTATATATTATATATAAAAAAATCGAGACACATAATTGAAAGGGAAAAAAATATGTTCAAAAATATGCAATTAATTAAAGGTGGAAGATAACAAAACCTGGTGCTTGCAAAATCATGGAGCTTTCCGGTGCTGGAGAAGATAATCAACCCAATTTCCGCATCACAAAGGATTGATAATTCTTTTGCTTTCTTAAGCAATCCATTCCTTCTCTTTGAGAAAGTCACTTGCCTATTCGTCGAATTATCGATCCTACGAATCACAATCTTCCCTCTCCCCATTTTCTCTTCTCTGCAACCCAAAAACCAGACAAAAATTAGAGTTTTTCTAAATTTCGCTGATCTCTACGTTCTCAATCTGAGGTTAATCGGCGATCTGAGCCTATGACGAGCCGAGATCGGGACGAACGGCGAGAATGAAGATAATTCGGAGAAAATCGATCATTGATTTCTTCAACACAGTAACATTTGAGCACAATAGCCCTAACCAAACTGTTTAGATACAAAAAGAGAGGGAAAAAAAAGCAAGAGCGAGAAGAAACAGAAAGAGAGAGAGTTGAATATATAGGACTTACTAATTCGAGCTTGGAGTGAAGAGCAACGAAAGAGAGAGTTCTATTTTGGAAGAAGCTGGTATTGTAAGGCGTGAGGATAGCGGTTTGCGAACGAGGGCAAAACCAATGTTCGAAAACATGGAGCTGCTTAATTTAATTCGCCAAAATATGTTGGGGTGGTTTTGGATAGATAAATCACTTAATTATTAAGTTAATCATCCAAATTATGGTTTAATTAAAGTAATGGCAACTAGGGCATGGACCAGCTTAATATAGAAAGGCGGGTGCATAAACAAATGTTGGCGAGGGAGAGAGACTAGCATAAAACTGTACCACTCGAGAAAGTTGAGGCAGGGGTTTCCTCGTACAATGAAATTTGAGGAGTTTTGTGATTTGTTTTGGTTGCTTGGGAAAGGATTATAATATAATTTAATATATGTGATGGTGCTTAGCCTCTAGATCGCTGACAGGTGGCAACCGGAGACTGAGTTTTGTTCCACCAACTTAGGTTTTCTTTATTTCTTCTTTTACTTTTTAATTGAGATTCTCCTTTTTGATAACTCCAATCTCTAATCTAATAACTCGTGGATTTTCGTTCGTAATAAATGAAACCTCTAATTTAATATTTGGAGGGTAAGTATGTTATTAGCTAAGTTGCATTTAGTTGTCTATTCTATCTATTTGGGTTGACAAACATCATTTCACTAATTAACATAATTTTTATTTATACTTTTTTAAGTTGTGTTGGTTTGATATAATTTTTTTATATTAATTAATAACATTAATAGATACTTTTTTAAGTTGTATTTGTTTGATATAATTTTTTTTTATTAATTAATAACACTAATACGTGTTCATCTCTACAATGGCAAATGATGATTGTCCTTATCTGCATCCCTAACATAAAGTGTCAGTGATACAAAAAATATCTCGCTAATAACTATCATATTGTCCTGCGGTAAAGGTGAATTGACGAATATACCGTTGATATTCTTTTTATCTATAAATACCCTATCCCTTATGCATAATCGGTACATCACTCTCACCCTTCACGAACACCCAAAGTCACTTAGAGGTTCTTCTCCAAGAAATCTCGTCCACACTAAATATATGCTATGTCTACTTTGCGCTGACTTGAACATTGGAGTTTCTCCCCAGAGAACTCCTCTCCGAGTTTGTTTTACAGGCTCACATAAGAAATGACGACATCGAAATATATTAAACATGTCTATTTTAACAATCAGACCTTTTCTTTTCTATTCGTTAGTTTTCTTTGGGTACATAAGATCTATAACGGAATGTATCACTTATAGGCAAGTGTTTCATTTTTTGTTGGACACTACACTTGTTTGTATATATATGATTCTAATAGATAATGTTTATATCGTAGCTCCATATATATGTGAATATTATATTAGTTATGTATTTGTGGATGTTTACTTTACATGATATAATTAATAGATAAGACTAATTAGTATAGATCAGTAATTCACCACATATATATTTTATTGTATTAATTTATTTATAACTTATTCTATAAATAAAAAATATTAGATGATATGTTTAATCAATTTAATCCATCTTCCAAAATAAACGCTCAGTATCGTTTACTTTGAGAGTGTTTAATATGGTCAATAGATAGTTTATAGTTAGTATAATGTTAATCTGATATTATTAATAAATATATCATACATATATTTAGATGTATTATAAGAAAGAAATGAATAAATCACATCACCTACCTTTTTTGAATGCATATATGACTCAAAATTAAAGTAGTCAAATAATGACTTAGATTATTCGCAGATATAGAAAATTAAATATTACAGACGGTTGACTAATTTAGAGTAACCCTTTCTTATTGACCGTTATCGCCAATTAAAGTAAATGAGAAATAAATTTATGACACGTGTCATGGGACTATGATATATATATATATATAAGGATGTCTTTTCCATATATATCAATGTATATACGCAGTGGCGGATCCAGATAAAAAATAGGGGGCGGAAAAAAATAAAATTTTTAAATATAATATTCAAATATGTTTTTTATAATAAAATAAATAATATATTACAATTCAAGTAGCACCATGTCTGTTGACCGCGATAATTGACTTCTACAAGTATCTACAGCTTGAAAACATTTCAAAAAAAATTCATTAGAAACCGTAGCGAAGATAGACCTTTCATTGTATGTCACAAAATTGT
>JAYDZE010225637.1:0-20314 GCA_034509125.1 Monilaria moniliformis
GAGGTGAATTTAATGGATTGAAAGCACTTATTTTAAAAGAAAATCCATTGGCATGGTATGTCCATTGTTTTGCCCATCAACTTCAATTGGTATGTGTAGCAGTATGCAAGACAAATTGACATGTTTATGATTTTTTTAACTATCTTGGCCAAATTGTTCAATTTGTGGATCTTCTTATAAAGGGCAGATAAACTTCGGCAAAATGAATATGATCGAATGGTTGAAAGGATTGAGAAAGGAGAAATCAATTCAGGTAAAGGTCTAAATCAAGAAACTCTTTGCATAGGCCGGGTGATACTTGATGAGGTTCTCACTATACAACTATAGTTCGTCTTGTATCTATGTGGCCCTCATTAGTTAAAGTACTTGGAATTTTATTCAATGATGGAGTTGATCCTGAACAAAATGGGACATGTGAAGATTTGCTTCAAAAGATGGAAAATATTTTGAATGCAAAACATTTCGAAAATCTAGATGGCATGATTTTTTTGCAAGAAGTTGAAGCTTTTTGTCGGGCAAATGAAATTGGTGTTACTAACATGGATGACATTGTCCCAAGACGGATTTGCATGAAGAGAGATGTCACAAATATCACAAACTATCATCATTATCGTGTTGAAATTTTTTGTCAGGTATTTTGAGAATTTACTTTCTTATTTATTGAAACTTTTAAATTAACCCGTAACTTTATTTTATTTTTTGTTCGCAATTAGGTTGTTGACTCAATTATTCAAGAAATGAAGAATCGTTTTTTCGAGTCCAACACAGACTTGCTTGATTGTATGGCATGTCTTGATCCAAGAAGTCGTTTCTCTAATTTCAATGTCGATAAACTTGTTCATCTTGCTACCCTTTACCCAGAAGACTTCTCAACCATGAAGCCTATCATGTTACCCCAACAACTTCTAACTTTTGTGAATGAAGCAAGAAATGATATACGTTTCTGTAGTGTTGAAGATTTGGGGAATCTTTCAAAAAAGATGGTTGGAATGATGAAAGATAAAAATTTTCATTTGTTTGTGCGTTGATTAAAATTGGTCTTATTTCTAGCTGTAGCAATAACATCTGTTGAAAGAGTGTTTGCTGCAATAAACTTTATTAAGTCAGAGCTACGAAAAAAGATGAGAGATGATTGGCTGAACGACATCTTGACGGTATACATCGAGAGGAATATGTTCGCTTTCAAAATATGAAAGAATTCTGTGTCGTTTTCAAAATATGAATACTCGTAGGAGTCAGCTATCGCACACAACGAAAGATAGTGCTATTTGAATTGTGTTGTATTTTTTGTACAATAATTATTTAAATATATATTTATTATCTCGTCCGACCCCACGATGATCAATTTCTGGATCTGCCATTGCTTTTAAGAAACATACTAAAATGGCAAAATAATAATACTTACAAAGAAATGAGGAGCATAAAACTATTCAAATCAATAAACTTAATTGCCTATAAATATACAAAGTTTAGATTTTTTTTTGAATTTTAACTCTATTTTTTTTGTCAGAAAATACAAATTTTCAATTTTTTTAAAATTTGGCCCTAATTGAAATTTCGTCACACTTAATCCTACATGGATGCCAGAATTCTATTGGGTGGCATTTCAGCCGATGACTAAAACGCTGCGTCTCATATACACAAAAAGAGGCGGAGGGGCTTGACCATCGTCTTCTCTCGGTATTGGGTCAGGATCATGATCGAGTTCCATCCCACGGCATCATTATTCATTATTAAAATAAAGCTAGGAAAAAAAAGGTGAGAAAAGGAAAAATACAAAAATATCCTTTTCAATGAAAAATGAAAATATACAAATGTTGAGCTAGATGCATGAATAACTTCTTTTTTAACAGCAAATCATGGGTTTCTTGTCTCTATTCACAAGCCAATTTGGTATCAAAGCTGCTCAAGCAAATAGCAAATGCCTGAAAGGCAGAAAGGGGGTACCTATAGTCCATGGTGAATATATCTTTCCCAACCTTACCGAACTGAAGAATGATTTTATCGTGGTCCGATTGCGCTGGCTGAGAAGTAGCTGGAGCGCTAGGCGGCGCTTGTGTGGCTGCAATCAACTGAAAATTCTTCACAGACGCAACAGTCACCCGTCCCCGGAAATTCAGGCACCAGCACTGTAGCTGTTCATGCCACCTCGGAGACTTGTTCTTGAGAACCAAGGGCCTCGGTTTGCTGCCATCGTCTGAATTTGATATCCCAGCGATGTCAGAAAATCTCGAGCTACTAAATTCAGTCGAAATGTCAAGAGCCTTGGAGAAAGAGATGCTGCGGAATGAGTCCTCAAGGGGCCTCGAAAGAAGTTCTGGCTGCCCGGGCACCAACCCACCGGGTTCCATGGATGAGGCGGGTATTGAGTGCATAGTGCAGTTCATCCTCCGTGGACCCCGTGTCCCGAGCACGTTTAGTTCATATGAAATTTGGGATATGCTGTAGCTCCCAGTAGGCACTTTCGGAGAAACTTTCTTGGAGTAGAACCTGCGGCTGGTTCTCCCCGGTGGAGTGATGTGCGAACAATTATGTGGAGGTTGGGTATCGAATATTATGAACTTGGTCCCAAGAAAATTTGATCTGCAAAAACAAGTAAGCTTTTGACATCAGTAACATAGATTTTCTTTTTCCTTCTATTTTAGGCGAGACAGGAGCAGCTACACAAACATTGGAACACAACTGATAAAATCAACATTTCTAGGAGGACCAAAAACTATGGCCTAGTTTATACAATTATGATCAAAATAGTTGATGAAATTATTTTATTAAGTTGTCAAAATAACATATATTGAGACAAATAAGGAAATTATTTTTACTGGTTAAGTTTTGGATAATGCAAAACACAATATGATCAAAGTGCTTGACATCTAATTGTTAAGGTGTAGTAATATACTAACATAAAAGGAAATTAGTCCAATCTGAGTTGTGAAGTCAATCAACAAGACGAAATCTAATCCGACAATAACACTAATGCATGGAAGGCTGAAAGTGAAAATAAAATAATTCTGAGTTCTACCTGAGTTTTCCAATATATGTGCTACTTGATCTTGAAATGTTGTCTGCATCCATTGAGATAACATACTCAGTGCAAGTAGTCCTACGAGTTCGTTTTGCAGAGAGAAGGAACTTCCCATTCTCAACTAGCAAAGCTGCAGATATCACAAGCACATCAGCACAGCCACAAGAAGAGAAATACAAAGAAATTAAAGTGTATAAATGAAGGACATTCGATTTAAGATTGGAAAGAATAAGATATCAAATCAATATCACTCGCATCCAAGTCTATCAGCTTTACAAGGATTTGCTAAATTCAAATGAAGTTATGACTATACTAAACAGCAAGAAGCCAATTACCACCAAAAAAAAGCCACATGATTACTAAGAAAGCATTTGGAGATATTGTTTAACTCGAAACATGGAATGGCGTGCTTTAAGCCATTATTAGCTTATACAAAACCAGAAATTTTACACAATCAACTTAACCAACTGACAAAGTAGGCTTATCAGTTTGGGAAATGAAAATAAAGTTATATGCAGTTATCAATATTCAATAGTAAAGTAACCATTCATCCCAAGAAAAAGAACTGATTATGTGCTGAGGCAATAAATTAAATTTCCGAAAAACAACAAAATGCAGAGAATTGATGTCTGGAAGACACTCACCAGGGCTAAGACACAAAAACAGGTGGTAAGTTAAATTAGATTTGTCCCTCTTGATAAAGCATTGGATGGTTCCATCGCGAGACCCCGGCTGTACACAGGATAAAATGGATTTACTATTTGCTTATCACTAAAAACAAATTCACTCAGCATATAATAGCGATTAATAGAAAGGCACCCCGAATGCATGGATAGTGTGTAAGTTACCTGCTTCAGTGAAACTGGAAAAGTAAGCTTCCCAGACAACTCAGGAATTTTAACAATTTCCTTGCACATGCTCCTCCATGATCGGCAAACAGCGGCACATGCAACCACATGTTTTCGGGCCGGCCAGGTACTCTCGCTCTCCTCCAACCTTCTAATCACATCGTAAAGTAGCTCGGGAGGAAGATTAGCCCAGCGACAATTCTGAACTACCATAGGCTGGTCATCGAAGTCATGCAAAGAACCATGTGATTTACCTCTATGATGACCAGAAAGCCTCACATCAAAACTCCTACGTGATAAACTCCCAAAACTGTCTCTTATATCACGTGCTATACTTCGGAATGACATTGAACCTCGACGTGCCAAACAGGTAATGATTAACTTCCCTGAGTTTATTTACAGGCAGCTTGAATTGGGAGATCAGCTGTCAATGACCAAAATAGAGACAAGTTTCAGAACTAAACAAATAAATCACAAGGAAGATGAAAGGGACAAATAAGAATCATATTCATAGAAAACAGAAAAGGAAACAGTTCTACATGAACTATTATACCTAATAATTTTTAAAATTAGCAAATATTGAATACAACCCATTGATTTGTTACGCCTCAGGAGGTGTTTATTTTAGGTGATAGCTTAGATAGATTAAAATAATAGAGGCTAATCTACTACATACTTTGGTGAATAGAACAAGTTTGATCATGTAATCATTCAAATATTCAATCATAGTTATATGTATTGCCAATCTAATCTATCACCCAAGTGAACGCCCCTAAAGGAATTCTATCTATCTACTGCCCATGTATAGAAACCAAATGTGCCCCAAATAGTGGTCAATGCCAATGAATGAAAATTTTAAATAGACCCTCAATAAGTGTTTAAGCTTCCTCAACATCAACCTGAATAAAAGAATCGTGAACTAGGGTTTATAATGATAATATGGACCTGTATATCTTCATGGAGAAAGGCAAAATACGAAAATGAAGTCAAGTAAACATGAATAAGAACAAAATAGCAAAATTATACGAGAAAGAAGCAGCATACCTGCAACAAGGACTTCAAGAACTATCAAATTTTAATGTTTCTTCAGAGATCTGCAGGAATAGCAAATTTATTAAGTACAACCAATCCGTTTAATTCATAAACGGAATCACTTTGGTATAGCTAATCTCTCTTTAATGAACAGAATCAAGTGTTGAATATAAACCCTCCAAAAAGAATAAAATTAACATATTGATAGAAAATGAAAAACCACAGGACAAGCAAAGTCTGAGCTAAACTCACAAAGTATTACTAACCCTAGGCTAAATGATTTACCAAAAAAGCTCTAACAAAGGATTAAAGAAAATTAATAATTCTATCAAATATGAATGAGGCATTGACTTGGGGCGAAAAAGTTCCCACCTTTAACATGAAAAATTCGAGCCGAAGGAAATTAGATCGGAGATCTATACAAAATCAAAAACCCCCCCCAAAATCCAAATTATACTAAGCATCTAAGATTTCCAACCCGTAAAAAATGTAAACTACTTTTTTTTCTAGAGAGAGAAGCAGCAGATCAAGAAAGAGAAAAAATTAGCTACAGACCTTCAGTAACACAGAAACACAGAGTTAGGAATTCACCTTCTCTAAGACAGTGACAATCTAGAGAGAGAGATGCTGCTCATCGGCGCTCTAAGATTGCAATGTGAAGAAGAGAGCGGAAGAAGATGGGATGTTAAAAAGTCTATGGTATAAATAATTTGATTTATTGGTATTTCCATTTGTCTTTTAATTATGAGGTTTATTATAGTTGCCCACTATCTCCGTGTGACCGAAGACCAGGCTAGCTCACAACTACTCCACCCCAACAAGACTTTTTTTTTTTTTTTTTTAATGCCGATATTTAGGAGAATTGGAAAATAATGTAAAAGTGTGTGAATAATAAATATATTTAAAAAGAAAGTTATATTAAATGGGATGATATCAAAAGAAAAATAGATTATGATTAATAAAAACGAGAGAAATATATGATTCAAAATTTAATATATGAGACGATCTTACTTGAAAGAAAAAAAATTGTACCAATTAGATTGACTTAAGTAAGGGTGAGCAAAATACCCGAAATCCGAATATCCGAATCGAACCAAACCGAAATTTAAAATTTGGTTCGGTTTTTTTCTGATTTCGGTTCGGTTCGGTTTTGATTTTTCACAAATTTTGATTTTTCGGTTTGGTTCGGTTCGGATATACTATAAACCGAAAAACCGAATTTATATTTATAAGCATATATTTATATTTTTACATATATATATAATTCATATATATACATACAATTTTTGGATTTTTGGATTTTCGGTTTTTCAGTTTTTTTTTTTTTGGTTTTTCGAACAATTTTATGATATTTCGGTTTTTTCGGTTTGGTTCGGTTTTCATAGTTCAGATTTCGGTTTTTCGGGTTCGGTTTTTTGGGTAATTCGATTCGGTTCGGTTTTAATTTTTTAAAAAAATTTGGTTTTTCGGTTCGGTTCGGTTCGGTTTGGGCAAAAAACTGAACCGAAAACCGAATGCTCACCCCTAGACTTAAGTTGACAATTTTTTTGGAGAAGTATATGATTCAAAATTTAATCCATGAGACTATCCTACTTGGAAAAAAAAAATTGTAGGAGTTAAATTGATTTAAGTAAACAATAGTTTTGTAGGTGGTGACGCTTGTCACGCATTCAATGATTTATTAATAGATTAGTTGTTGATTTTTTGAACGCATGTGCAGTTTCAGGTTTTCAATGGATGTGAATGACAGGGACGCGTTTTTACCGTGGATCCTAATTTTTCTTTTATTCTTCTTTATTTTTTCCTGTTTACTTTTTGCATTTTTTTCAATAATATAAATTTCATGTTTAACATTAAATGAAAAAAAAAAATACATTTACACTATTATTACCATTGAAAACTTGTTTACAACTTAAAGAAAATAGAAAAAATCTCATTCGTTTTGTCAAATAATAAAAGGGTTATTAGCCTATACATACATAACTTTTTAATTAATTCATGAACTGTACAAAAAAGAAATTTGGGTATGATTAAGTATAGATTTTCGATTTGTTATGACTTTATCACAAAACTAATATTCACAAATTTGAAGCTGACGTGGAGGCCGACGAACAATACTATTTAGTTTAGTTTGTCTAAATACAAATCTAATTCTTCATCTTTTTCCCAAATTTAATTATTTTCATTGTCAGTTAATTCCATGAAGCTTACAACATAGATATTCTCCACCAGTAATCTCATTTTGCATGCAGCGTTTGCAGTCTCTCTCACGCTCATCCTCTCTCTTCTCAAGATCCTAACTTTATTTCTTTATGGCCTACACACTTAAATAAGTTTGACAGAAAAATGAAAAATTAAATTTACACGCGAAAAAGAGAAGAATGAGAAGAGAGATTTATGCATTAATCACTCCAATGAGTAAATTTGGAGGCTATCGGCTATTGGGTTAATTAGTAAATTCATTATTATTTTTTATAATGAAGGCTATGATGAGTAAAATGAGGCTATAAATAGAATTATTCATTTGAACCCCTGAGAAAAATTGGACCTTATCCCTTACAAATATATTATAAGATTTAGAGCGGTTTATTTAGTACTATTTTACCTTTCAGCCCAATTTGATAACAATATTTAACCAACTTCAGTTAACAACTTTAGCCAAGTCATGGTTGTTCATGTATAACCGGCCATAATTTTAGTTCAATTAATAACATACATGTGCATTAATGTCAAAAAAACATAATATTTTATCATTATTTACGAGTCATTCTAAAATGAATATTTGGTTACCATAAAACACCATAATTTAAAATGTGCCATAGTACTATATAATAGTGAGATTAGCGGACTGATGAAGATTTGTTACTAACAGAATTAGTTAGTTATGGTGGTTATATTCTTCTATGAATAGCTGATCATAGTCATTCTTTGTATAATGAATGACGGATAATGAATAACGAGTTGTAGTCCATTCTCATTCATTATTGTATGAGGAAATAGTGTGTAAGAGGTATAGCAGAACCGGAGATCAAGAACTGAGAGAGTTCTTGCCCTAGGTTTTGCAGAAATTTGTATTCTCTTGTGATTCTTGTTCTTGGTAGCAAAATCTAATTATCCTTACCACGTAAATCTCGTGTTCATGGTTATTTGATTTATAGTTTAATTATTGTCTTGTTTTCATTGTTTCGCCGCATTTTTCTCAACAACAACAATTAAATCATACTATACCATCATAAAAATGAGATCATTATACCTCAATTTTGTAATTTAAGCTAGCTCTGAGATATTATATCATAACCAGTTCAATATCCAAGTAACATTCAGTTTATAAAGCTCGAAAAAGTCAAATATATTAAGATTCGATCATCTGATATCTAAAGTCATACGATTAATGTTCAATATATAATAACACACATATTGATCAAGACGACGGCGGCGGTGCACTCGTAGACTGCGACTGAGCCTGCATCTCAGCCTTGTCTATCTCTACTCTAATCGCGCCTCCAACTTGTCATCTCTTTCATCACTTCGTTCTTTTGCTCCCACTCCTACGACTGCTGCCACTACTACTATCCTTTTGCATTTGCAAGTCCTTCATTTGCTCCTTCACCATTCTCCCACTTCCACCACCGCTACTACCACCATTGTTTTGCATTTGGAACTGATTTCCCACCTCCGCCTTCATTTCCTCCACTATTACTGTCCCATTGCTACGGCTACTATGTATACACTCGTTTTGAGTCTCCACCCTCGTGCTACTCTCAATCTGTGACTCCACTTCCATTTCTTCACTGCAACTTCTACTATCGATATGGTTGTTTTGGTGGGGCAACACCAAGCCTATTCGCTCCTCCTCCTCCGCCTCCGCCTTATTGGTAATGCCAGTACTCTGCATTATTGGCGGCGGAATGTCTATCCGTGCTTCATTCTCCATATTATCTGTCAACTCCAATGTCTTCATTTCCTTGCATTTTCCCCACAACACAATGTATAATCCACCCACGATGAAAATGGCTCCGATCACCCTGCCGCACCAAAAAAAAGAAAGATAAATTATCATTAATCCTTATTAGATTGTGACGTGCCTAACATGCTGTAATTTTGAAAATACCACACCCTTTATTCTAAACTACTAGTACACAATTTTTACATTACTAAAACACACCACTTTGTTAATTTTACTATGTAAAATTAGAAGCAACCATCACAAGCATCAATCTTTAGCTAATCGATACCAAAAAAAAAGGAGACATACATTCCAAGGTGCAGTTTCTCCTCCAAGAAGAGAGAGCCCCCCAAAGCCACCATCACAAGCATCAAAGGTTGAAATATCGACACAAACAACGGCCCTCTTTTCCTCACGCACCATGCCACCAAGGAAAACATCATGCCGGAATTCAAAATTCCCTGTCATATCATAATATGCTCATTTCATCACCATTTTACAACATAGTAAAAAAACAAATTACTCCATCTGTTTACGAAGAATATATAATATTTGACCGACACGGCGGGTATTAATAGAATAGTATATAGATATTGATGGATGTGTTTTAGTGAATAAAATGTATTACTAAGTGTCCTATTATGTAGAAAAAGTGTGATTTTTTTTTTTTTCGTAAATAAGAAGTGTTTGTAAAGTTGAAATATAAAAAAAATGTGAAGTCATGTCCTAAAAAGAAAAGTAATATACTTTTTGTGGACACCAAATAAAGCAATTGTTATATACTCTGATACAAAAAAGCTAATAAGATTCTGTCAAGATAGAAACTTACAGAGACAGCTACTGTAAAGAGCCTGATATCCCATCCCAGATTCCACTGGCTCTGGTCCCTCTCCACGCACAGCGCGAATGGCACACCTTGAATCGACGCCGCCATAGCCATCATTGCAGTGATGGAGTAAGGGCACGGATACTCCTCCACCGCCTTAGCCTACAATTCATGTATACTAATTCTTGAAGAATTATGAGACTTATAATTGTCGCTGAATAAAACTCTAACCTCTAACTATTATGAGTGTTGCATAATCTAGTGACATAATTTTTGTAAGTAATTAACAAAATTTACTTAAACTTTTATAAATGTAAAGACGCATGTATGTGTGAATTAATGTAACTATAGTTTGTTAATACCTAAAGATGTAATAAAATTTATAATATAATATTTTGATGTCACTACCAGCTAGACAATTTTGTTGTACCTGAACAATGAGCCAGAGTGAATAACAGAGACAACTAGCGAGTGATAGAACCGCGCCGAGAAAATATTTATGGCCGCCGTGTTGATCATGCGGCAAGCCGGAGCGATGATGATGAGTTACAGTTGTTTCGAGAAGATTTATGTTAGTGTTCCAAGGTTGCAGCTCCAGCCCTTGGTAGAATGTGAGGACCATTGCTCCGCCAATTCCTAGCATGGTTCCCAAAACCTTGGCTTTGCCTGCTGCAGTGTTCCACGCAAGCCTTTCTAATCTTCAAATATACGTATATATAATTTATATCCATCACCATAAAACTAATCTCTCGTCAAAATGCATTTCTACTAAGAGGCTGTTTACCTAAGCTTACTGTAGAGAGATTATAAACTCCAACAATTTATAAGAGATTTCAGAAGCTTATAAAATGTAATGTGTTGAGAACTTATAAGTTGTTAAACTATTTGGGTAATGTAGTTTATAAACTAAAGAAAGAATTGTAATTTAGAGAGAATAAATCGAAGAGAGATGAAATTGAAAAGATAGAGCATATTAGAAACAACAAACCATATATAGTAAGGTTATCTCTTTATAAAATGATGAAAAATAAGTTGGAATTGAGGAACTTATAAGCTAATTTTTATAGCTTAAAATTATTTAGAAGGTTATATTTGTTCCTAAACAACTAATTATAAACTGTTTTATGGAATTTATAAGCTCAATCAAACGCTCTCTAGGTTTCGATAGATTTGGTTAATTAATTACCTCAAAGTGATGGCTGCGATGAATGTAATGGCCGGAATAAGATTGGTCATGGCAGAGGCAAACGTAGCAGAAGTCAGAACTAGGGCCTTTAGGTAGAGGTTTTGCCCCAGAGCTCCCCTGCAATTCACAAATTTAAAATTTGAAGCAAGTGTGAAAAATATGATTTTTTCCAAAGAATGTACTTGTTTGTCTGGATGAATTCTGCCAGTATCGTATTAATCAGTTTGATGGAGAGAGAGAGAGAGAGAGAGAGACCCGAACAAACCACAAAGAAATCCGTATAAAGCTATCTTCCGAGTTAATTTTGGCCTTTTTTTCCTGAAATATCAGATAAAGAAGCATATGATTTAGAAGCACGACCATTTACCAACCTAAACCCTGAATTCTACTAAGTTTTTTATTATTTTTTTTGGGATCTTTTTGTTCTACCCCACTTAGACTAACAACTAAATCGGAAAAGAAAACTAGAAATAAATTAGCGCGGAGCCAGACATTTCATGTTGAAGAGCCTGGTAAGACATTTCAAATTTTCTTCGATGAAGTGTCTTAAAATTAAGCTCAAATTTACCATAAATTTGACAAATTTTGAGAAGTTCTATTTTTATTATAATTTCTTAATATTAATATTGGAGCAAAGAAGAATAACAAAAAGAGAGAGAATTAACAATGAGTTTAAGTTATAACGAGATAAAATTTCAAATACTCTAATTTAATAATAATATTTAAAAATTACATTTAATATATAAAATTGCTATAATATATCTAAAAATGTTCAAAATTGTTGTGGGACCACCTTATGCAAAAATCATTTTAGATAGCAGGGAGTGTGAAGAAATGCAAGAGAAAAATGCAAATTGAGATAATTAATTGCACTCTTGTTGAAGAATCAATGTGCTAAGAAATTCCTTGAAACAAATTATGGAGAAACTAATCACTCTAAACATTGAATTATCCGATTGTGGAAATTGCAAGTGGTGTTGTGTATGAGAATTGAGAAGAGAAGTAGTGAAGATATTATATGATAATGATGATGAATTTGAGAAACAAAAAGAAAGAACCTTTCGGCAAAAAATGCAACAGGAAGAATAAAAGCAGCGCCAAACAAAAATCTGTAGCCCACCAAAACCGAGAGATTCATGCCATCGTTTGCAGCCAATTTGTAGCATATGTTCACCAAGCTATATACCGTTTCCACCAACACCATTAGCAAAGCTGGCTTCAACTCATGCAAATTACTACTGCATTTACCCATCTTCCCTTTTTAAATCTCATAATCTCGATCCATCAATCCCTTGCTCTCAACCAACCAAAAGTGGAAGCACACACAGAGAGAGAGAGAGAGGCGAGAATTATGTATTCCGAACTTCTTGCAGGAACAAGTGAGGGTTTTTAACCACAGCAGGAAACGTTCAAAGTATTATAGTAAACAACGCATGTATTATGTATTGTGTGCGTGATATATGTACGTCAGTATTTGTGAGGAATCTCCTATAAATCTTTACGACGGCTGAAAGTGGTTTCCAGTTTTTATTTTAAAATAAATTTTTGTTTTATCCTATTCCTATATATAAATATGTGTAAGGGTGTTTGTACTTGTATAGAGAAAGGAGGGATTGGGTAGGTCGTAGGTGGCGGTAGGAGCTAGTCTTTTGGAGATTGTGCTTGAATCTTGAGATAAGAGTCATATTAGGAGCCATTCGGTTGCTCCTATTATATTTTTAAAAATATAACTAAAAATTTAGTTTGATGGATTCTCTGAGACAACGTATAGAGGAAAATGTTAACCAACTCTTTATATTCATATATAATAAATTCACATAATTTTTTATTTGATTTGTAGATAAATATGTAACATCTTTCACCACTCAAAACCAACACTGCCTAACTTTTACTAAAATTTGTGCCCATAAAAAATAGCACACTCACACTCGGACCAGTGGGAAACTTTGATCCCTAGTCCTTTTTGCTTATAAAGAAGGCTTTCACCGTTTGGATGCTCCCGAAATGCCATTTTCATACTCATACTTTAATATACATAAACAAAAGTATTCAATTATTGTGTTGTCATTTTCCATTTTTCATTTAAAAGTACATTTGTGTAAGAAATGGCACAAAAATCTAAGCAATTACATCCACAGTGAAAGTTATATTAATCCATTAACCTTAATGCAGCGTTTGGTAGCCTAACTATAACAAGATATGATACCATATATTGGCCCAACATTGTAATTTTTGGTGTTTGGTATCATGGACGAGGCCCGCGTTTATTATCTGGGTCTGTCTCGATCCACGTGTAATCCACTATTTCACCCTGTTTTGCCCATATTGTGTATCTCATCCCCCCCCACCAATACACTATTTTGATTTGCTATTTCCCTTGTTGTCTATGGAACCACCCTTTGTGCTCTCTCGGTCTGCGTGCAATCCACACTCCTTCTTCCTTCTCGCTCGATTTTCCGGTGGCGCAGTGGTAGTGGTGGTGTGTAGCGGTGTTGAGTCGCTCTTGCTCCATGGCTGTTGTCTGTCCCGATCCAATGCCATCACTCCACAGCCGCTGTCAGTCCAGATTCGATGCCGTAACCCCATTCCCGTCATTTCTCCGTTCTTGTTCTTGTCCGACTGAAGTTGTGATGGTGGTGTGCGGCGGTAGAGGTGGTCGACAGTGGTAGTGGTGTCCTCCTCCAAATTTGACACTGTTACTCTACGATCAACGTGGGTCCATGACCGTCGTTTCTCCGTTATTGTTCTTGTGATGATTGGGTTTTCAAATCTGAGCCTATAATTTTTTCCGAAATAAGGTTGTTATTTGTCGGTAAAGGGGACGGTGAAGGAAGTGGTGGCGGTTGCAGGGTTGTTTCAGATGAAGGGGGAGACAGTGAAGGCACTGTGGGAAAGAGAAAGGCTACAGAGGGGCTGTGGTGAAGGGGACGGTGCTGGTGGTGTAGGCTCTGGCGAAGGGAGGACGGTGGATAGGTTGTGGTGAAGTACGATGGGAAAGCGGCGGGAAGGAAGGCGGTGGGTCGCGCCGAAATTTCATGGCGGCGGCTGAGAGACTGTGAGGGTAGGTTGTTTGAAACCCTAATCTTAATTAATGAATAAATTAATTAATTTATTTATTAAAAATTAATTGATAATTTAGTAATTAGATAAAAACTTAGACTTAGTTTAAATAATTAATTGATTTAGCTCATCATATCATCACTTATTAAATGATTAATTTAGTTAATTTTACTATTGATTAATAAATCATTAATTTTGTTTAAGAAAATAATAATCATATAATATTTTTTATTAAAATTGAGTTAATCGATAATTTAATTTATTAAGCTAATATAAATTAAATAAACATATTCATATATTTGTGCTTTAGAGTTGATGAGATCTATATTTACACAAGAATTCCAATTCCATTTATATATAAAAAAAAGAACTCGCAAATTTCTTTTTATTAAAATTAATAAAATTTTGAACTTTTACAAAAATCACATTAAATTTAAATTTTTCCTCGAGTAATTTTTGTAATATAGAATTTTTCTTAGGGCTAATAGCTAAAAAATACACAAACTATAGGCCGATCCAGGTATTTACCACGAACTTTGAATGTAGTGAAAATATATATCAACTTTTAGCATGTAGCCAATTTCCCACGATCAAGTTTTCCGGCAAAATTAAATCCTATGTGGCGTGTCCAGTGGCATTGCTTATGTGATGTGGAAATGAAGTGGAAAAATTAATGTTGAAGTGGCAAGTTAATGTATCAAAATGACATCGTTTTGATGATTAATTATTAAAAAAGATCTAATAGCTAAAAAATACATCAACTATAGGTCAGTTCATGTATTGACCACAAACTTTGAATGTGGTAAAAAAAAGACACCAACTTTTAGCGTGTAGCCAATTTGTAATGCTTACGTTACATGGAGATGAAATGGAAATATTAAAGCTGAAGTGGCAACTCAATCGTTGTTTTGATGATTAAATATTAAAAAACTATTATAACTCACTGTTGTCATGAAAAAAAAGAAAAAAAATGAAAAAAATCAACGCCAACGAAGCAATACACAGCCCATTTGTTTTCGACAACGCGCCGTACAATGGCGACCGTTCCATCATGAAGACAAGTGCACGGTCCAGATTTTCGACAAAACCTTTGCCAAGTTGTTCTCTGCTCAAGGCAGCCAGCGACAGCTAGCGGTGGAGATGAAGAGAGAAGGAGAAGGAGATACAAGGATAATGTGGAGATAAAGAGAGGTGGAGAAGGAGATAGAAGGATAAGGAGGTTTTCGAATATCACTCTTATTAAAACGAAGAAAAGTGGAAGAAGAAAATAAAATTTGAATCAGTCGTGTTTTACCTCGTGAAGCGGCGTCGTTTTTTGCTTCTCTACACATAGACATTGCGTTGCGCCACACAAGATTCAATTTGGGTGAAATTCAAATTTGTGGGAAATAGACGCTAAAAGTTGGTGTATTTTTTTACCACATTCAAAGTTCGTGGTCAATACTTGAATTGACCTATAGTTAATGTTTTTTTTGGCTATTAGATTTTTTTAAAAAATATTTAATCATCAAAATGACATCGTTTTGATGCATTATCTTGACACTTCAACATTAATTTTTCCATTTCATCTCCACGTCACATAAGCATTGGCACTGGACACGCCACGTAAGATTTAATTTCGCCGGAAAACTTGATCGTGGGAAATTGGCTACATGCTAAAAGTTGATGTATTTTTTAACTACATTCAAAATTCGTTGTTAATACTTGAATCACTTATAGTTGGTTTATATTTTTGGCTACCAGCCCTTTTTGTTATAAAAACTTATTAATTTAACAAGGCGTGTGTCCTGCGCACATGGCGCACGTTAATTGCTGCAACTGCATCCTCCAATATCAAACCCCCTTTTCTCGATAGTCAATATTAACAGGTCGCGCTTCCTCCGCCACCTCTCCTCCTCCAGTTCCAGGTAATTCTTACAATTTCTGTCCACCGCGCTTTCAGATCCGCAATTCTCCTTGATCGTCGAATCTAGGGTTTTTCTTCTTCCGTTTCATGGTTTTGGTTTATATTGGTATTGAGTTTTGAGGGCATTCTTTTGCAGATTGTTTTCGCTGATTGTTGGAATTCTAAACTATGTGAGTATTATCTCTGCTCTTTTAGTTTTTGTTGGTTTATTTTCAGAAAATCCGAGTGGTATATGTGATTTACAGATGTCCTGGCCTTTCTTATTTTATATTATTATGAATGAGCATGCAAAATGACTTCTTTATAATCGGTATTGCTTGGCAATGTACTATAAGCTTGTTTAAAAAATTTGCATATCAATATGAGCGTTTAGTGATAACTGAAAATCATGCTACTCTGTCGTAAATGTGGTTGGTAATTTGGATTTTCTATTGTGTTAAGATCTAATTTGGCACTAATGATTTCGCCACTATTGATGCAGTTTCTAGTATTCTTTACTACACGATTGCTTGTTTTATATGGTTTACTAGGTCAAGTTAGCTCTGTTTGCATGTGAAACTAAGAAAAGGGAATTCTTTGAAGTGAAGTGATTTGTAAGGAATGTTCCATATGTGGGAAAAATTGCAGTCCCTCCTTGTAATTCTAAAAGCCTTCTCCTTATTTAATGTGGTAGGGATCTCCCTCGATGGTCTTGATGGTTCATAGGTTGTTGATGCATATCATCCGATCATGTGGAGCTGATTACACCTAAGTCTCTGTTATTAGTCACAATGTCCTCTCTGTTGTAGGATACAGATCGTGCTCTCAAATCACAACCAATCACAATCGTGATTTTCAATCTATTTTCTTATTAGAATATTTTCAATACACACATTCATGCTTTTCCGAAACCAGCCAAAATCCATTCAACATTCTCTGAGTTTGCCATTATGTCATACGAAAATGTTTAACAGTTTCTCAAGTGGGATGTTTTGTGCTGATGTAAATAAGACAGGAGCATTATATTTGCTTATCTGGCTGAGCTGAGGAAGCGTCTTTAATCTTTTAACAATTGTCACTACTTAATGTATTATAGGGCTGACGAGGAGCCTGTAGATCCAAAGAGGGAACTTGAAGACCGTTGCAAGGCACCATGCACGAGGCCACTTAAAGAATATCAGGTTATTTCTTCTAAAAGAATTTATACATACATTACTCAATCACTCAATGCTTGTCTGCTTGATAACTTGTATACTTAAGCAGTTAAGCTATGTACTAATGTTTGGACTTGTGATGGTACAAAGCTGGCATGTTAAGTGTACAGGACTATGTATGAGTCTCTTTTATCAGTTATATAGAAATTTAGATTGACAAAAGTTGTTGACTGAGTAATGTTCCGAGCAGAGTAAATCTGGTGTGAATTACTGTCGTAAAGGGAAAGTGATCATAAAATGGAGTTTTGTATTTCTGAGTATAAACTAGAAAAAAGGTTTCAGAAACCACAGTGTGACTGGGGCTTAAGACAAATCTGCTTTCAGAATAAAAGAATTGCCACAAACCTTCAGCTATTTTCACGCTAAATTTTTCCATTTTATGAAACTTACCGACTTGCTTGAACTTTGTAGCTTTAGTAAGAATTGGACTAGTGGATAGGTGGTGTAGCTTTTCAAATTTGATAATAGAACAAGCAAAACCTTGGAGATCTTGTAGTTTGAGTTGTAGCACACCTGGAAAGAAAGCTACGTAGATGATTCTCCTAAAAAAGCTGTAACTGTGGTCTTTCAAGAGGGGCAGAAGCATTATTATGATTTCATTGAAAGTCAAAACACATCTTATATCTTCTGAAGCACATTCTTGTTTCTTTGTGGAGGACTTCGATTCTCTATCATGCTTATGATAAGCTTCAATACCCAAAAGACAGTAAAGTATCATTGGTATTTGATTAAATTTGATTTCTATATATATAATATATATAATGTATGTACTTGAAGAGAATTATTTTCTATTATATTTTTTTTTCAGCTTTTGTTTGTTGATCCTACATCTATATGTGCGTGTGTACAATTTATTCTCAGATTGTAGTTATTTTTCTTATTTCAGATATTGTATATTATTTTTTATACATTTTACTCTCTTCATGTATTCTCAGCTCTGATTAGAGTAGGTGGAACTTGGGTATGCTACAAAGAGAGTTTTGCAAAAACAGTTACGCTTTGTGTCATATAATAGCCTGGTTTTGCTAGTCAATCATCTGAATAGTATCTGAGAAAGTGATGATCTTTTCTTTCCTCCTTGCATTTTGGTTGATAGGCCTGCTCTAAGAGAATTCAAGGTGATGAATCTGGCCACAAACACTGTACGGGACAATACTTTGATTACTGGCGCTGTGTTGACAATTGCGTAAGGGCACATTTTCAATATGCATTTTTTGTCCCATGTATATGAGAACCTCACTAATTGCTGATTTCTTTGCACAGGTTGCTACTAAGTTATTTTCGCATCTTAAATAACAGCGACAAGACTTCATTGGTGTGCTTTACCATCTTATGCTCGTTTCTTTCTGGGAGTTGATTCTATCCCTTTAGTTGTGCTCTTGATGCTCGATTCTTTCCAAGAGCCGCTTGTGCCTTTTTTTTTTATGCTCTTGATGTTACTAGCTGTTCATGAGCAACTGCTTACCTCAGACTGTGAGATATGGTTTTACTCTTCGGATTAATAAATGAACTGGAATAGAGTTTTACATGATTCAGCATGTTAAGATTATCACTTCTGATGTAAAATTAACAATCGGTATTATGTGTTGCTTTTTTTAGAGAATTACACAAGGAATATATATAAATATTAAAACATACTACACCATAAATGTGAGATCACTACACTATATAAGTGGGACTACTACAATACAATATAAGGTGGAAAAATACTTCATCATATGCAGGCAGGATTGAACCAAGGATCTCTTGCTAATATGAGAATTTTGTGGTGCTTTAGCTTGAGCTATTTCAAAGAGAGCATAATGGCTAAGGATAACAGTTTTGGGTGCAAACAATGACCTTTTATACACGTCTCTAATGATGGGAATCAGGGCGGCCCGACACAATGCCAAGATGATGATCGTCATTGGAATCGCGGCTTGGTGGCCGGAGCTTGTAGCATGGTCATCGAACAAATTTATCTCCGTCTACTCGCAGCTCGACATCGAGGTGGCATAGATCGAGAGAGAGCAAAATGCCACTGATGATTGCCGGCTAGAGACCATGAGGAGGAATCTGCCCAACCCGTTGCAGGCGGCAGTGGCCTCCGCTGCGACTTTTGCGGCCGGGGCTGCAGTGCCCCTGCTCGCTGCCGCGTTTGTGAGGAGCTACCACGTAAGGCCCGAGGTGGTTGTGGGTGCCGTGAGCGTGGCGCTTTTAGGGTTTGGGTGGGTTGGGGCCGCGCTTGAGAAGGCGCCACTGGTGAGGTCGTCTCAGTAGGTACTTTTTTTGGGGGGGGCGGAGTGGCGATGCCAGGCATACATATACGCAAGAGTCTAACTTTTGTTAGTTATGTTTTCTGGTTTTGAGTTTTGCAAGTTTATTAAGGAAATACTATGTTATTTCAAGATCTTTTTTTTCATGGTATTTGAAGACCTTTCTTTTCGCATTTCAAGGCGTTGCTTGAAGCATATGTTATACTTGGTGACGTATTATGTCACTTGTTTACATATTTGGCATGTTAAGAAGCTGTCACTTTCTAAAACAAGCCTCATTCTACTTTGTAAGGTGTTGCCCTTTAACTGTTGCATATGTGTTTGAAGGATTCAATATTTGCGCTTATTAAATTTATTGTACATCTTCATAAGTAGAGTTCTCGATAATAGGCAGAAATTGTAAATAATGTAGAATAATCATTACAAATTATTCACGCAGTTAATGTTATTAGCGACTTCTAATGTAAACTCTCATGCAAAAAGAGGAAATTAACTTTTGTTTTTTTAAACCGTTAATGCGATTTTACATGGAATCGGTAACTCAGGAAATTTCTAAACCGTTGATTATAAAAAAAATTATAAAGGCAAAAAGGAAACATTCGCAAATTATAAAGCGTTGATGCTTAATTATGAGTTGTGCAAAACGAAAAAAGGATCGAGCAAACGCGCTTATGGTTGCTTTATTAAGCCATCTGAAACTCAAAATTAGGTGGTGCGTAGATCTTCACGTACAATTTAGAAACTGTCACTATAAGTTCTGAAATTATCATTCTTGATGGAACGCCCATTCCTATTGACGAGTAGTCACTCCTTCCAAAACACATGAGTTTGCTCAATCCCTTTGATAAAAATATTCGATACATTATACTTTTTTATATATATATAATAATGTTTATAATACTCCCTCCGTCCACCAAAAATAGTCTCATTTTTCCATTTTGGTCCGTCCACCAAAAGTAGTCACATTCCATTTATGGAAACTTTCTCACAATACAATACCCCTAAACATCAATTTATTTACAACTTATACCACTAGGACC
>JAYDZE010225748.1:0-20300 GCA_034509125.1 Monilaria moniliformis
TCCATGATTTCATTCACATGTGATCCCACTTCTTGAGTTTGACATGCAGAACGGTCAAAAGAATTGAATGTGCTACCCGGATCAGCAAGACCAAGCAGAGGCCTCGGCCATGCAAGTGGAAGTTTTCCATGATACGTGTTTCGTTCTCTCAAGCAGTGCAAAGCTGAAGAGACCTGCCAAAGAAAATAATGCTTCAAGCTTATATCTAAATGCAACATAATTTGGTCCATAAGAATCAGTATCTTGTATGGGACCTATACCTGTTCATTGGCTTCATTCAATTGTATAAGTACCGCAGCATATTGCTTTTTAAATGGTTCCGATTCTTTTAAAGGGCTATCACCACCTGTCTGACTTTCCAACACATCATCGTTCATACGCCTCAACTCAAGAACAATAGCTTCCTGCACATATTACAAGCAATAAGCCCACCTATTCCCTAATGTTAAATTTCCAATTGCCAAAATGTAACAGCTGCTTATATATCCAGAAACTAATTATTATATAATCCATGGCAGCAATACTTTTTTGTCAAGGGCACGAGTCAGTTGTGCAAGAGCTTGAATGTCAGCTTCCTTTGCCTGGACCTGAGCTAGTGTACCGGGCTGAGAATAAGTTTCCTGGTATATTGCAGTATCACCAGTTCCCGGCCTTGTTGAAACATCAGAAGCAACCTGGAGAATAAAATCTACTTGAGATACTAATGCTTTACAGTAACTTGTCATTCTGCGAGTGCAAACTAGTAAATTGGATCGAATAGAACAAATAGTATAAGTTGTACAACTAGATATTTCAGGACGCCATATGAGATAAATTAATGTCGGCCAAGTATATGCAGTACGATTATTAGAATGTGGATATAGGGACAAGATATCAAGCTTTGGATGCATCAGAACAAATGAACGACGTAATTCAGCCAACAGAGACTATTAAGTTCTCATAGTTCGAAAAAACTCTCAAACTCATGCATCAAGTCTAAAAATTCTAATAAAGATCAATTAGAAATAACATATAATGCAAACCAATGAGAATGAACAGGAAGGAAGAGAAATAATGCCTTTGATTGCTTCAGCAAACCGGCAGGATTAGCTAATAAAGATGGCCGAGAAATATCATCCATATTATCCAGGTTGTTGCTAGGAGAAAGCTTAATGTACTCCTTCGCTCGTCCATTCTCTTTCAGTTCATTGAAGCTCTCAAAAAACTTGTCAATGGTGATTGTGTGTCTGCCAAGCATTGCAGGCATGTTCTCTAAAGGATTTACAGGCATGCAGTCAATGTCCTGCCAAGGTCAAAATTCACATAATCGTATAAGAAAGAAAGTATTAAGAAGATAAAATAAACAGAATGAAGGAGGCACAAGGACTTCCTTGTACTTCTTAAGTGCTTGAATTAGCAAAATCCAAATCAGACAAACTAAACTGCTACTCGGAGGAAAAATGACATGGTGCAAACGGATGCAATTTCACTACCCAAAGTAGACATGTTGATACTATGACATATCTGAATAATATGACATCAAAATTTATATACGAAAGGATTCAATAGCATAATTCCCACCATGACAAATTCAACCCCTAGCTCTTGACGGTCAAATTGAACCCGGCACTTCGAATGATCAACAGTTAGCACACTTCCATCATGAATCTCCCTTGTTTTTGGATGAATAGCAATGACACGCTGACCAACTGATAAAGGCCTTGCAAGGTCAGTCGGTAGTCCGTCCCTGAGACCTTCATGCAGCTCAGTGTAATGTTTTCTAACAGAATCTCGATACTGATTAAGCTTCTCTTTTTCTTCCTTCAGGAATTGCTCTGAAAATCGCCGTGGTTTACCAAGTGAACTGCTTGAGCAATAGAGAAAGTAGTTATCAGCCAGTGCTGGTGCAGAACTTGGGCGAACAAAAGCACAAAAGTTTTAAGCAATTGTAAAATAAAGACATACAAACCTTCTTATGACACCCCACTCTACACGAGTTAATCTCGGTACATGACCCAATCCAACATGATACAGATATTCAACAAACTCCCTCTTCGCAAACCATGGATAATCAATGGCACTGTAGAACCATTCATAAGTGCACCATCTCCTCAGACGTTGATTCGATAAACAATTAGACAGGTTCTGTTTGGCATAAAATAGACGAGGAGAATGAATATTTAACTCATTCGAATGTGGATTCAAAGGAATTGAAACAAACCAAACCTTAAATCTAGGTGCTGTATCGTGGAGTGAACCAAGTGACAGATTACTCTCATCATTTGAGATATTCTCAGAAAATTTCAGGTCCTTCTTGACCAATGGTTTTTTAAGATTCATCTTGCGCCGGCTCCTCATTTTAGTATGTAAGTTAACCTGATTGACAGGGTCCTGTGTGGCTGATTGGGCTGAGTCACTTCTTTCTTTCTGCAAATCAGCACCGGAAGAGTTTTCTGAAACTTTCATCACTTTCGGAGAACTGCTTTGGGAAGATTTTTTACTCCTCATTGATTTCTCGCCTACATCCCCAACCTAAAGAAAAGCATCATTACTATTTGATGAGCTCTCAAGTAGAGAAGGAGATTGATTTAAGGCTTCATACTTCCATTATACCTTCAGATAGTCATACTGTGTAAGAAATGTCAAAAACGGAAATTATAGAACTAAAATCAGAGTACCTCAATCCCTGGAGATCCACTAAGATGAATTTCAGCATGAACTTCATGTTTTTGATTCTGCAAGTATATATTGAGTAAAAACCGTGCCATTAAAATGTGCGAGGATAATCAACAATGAAAAATGTAAAATATGCCTTTCTCGCCTTAGGCACTGGCATCTTTTGTTTTTTTCTTGATTTGGTGGTAGACTGATGGGAATCCTGGTTTTCTTCAAGAACAGAACTACCATCAAACACTGAACTTTTTCCAGGTTTTGATGTTTTGCTAGAAGCAACTTCAAGACTTGATGCTAGATGTCCTTTCGTTCTTACCCCTGAGGATCTACGTTTTTCTCTTGGCTGGTTTGCTGGCGGAGATTCTAATGGCACAGTCTCATCAACATGATCATGATGTTCATCTTTAAACAGCACCGTTGAATCTGATGTGAGAAAATCAACACCTTTTCAACCCTCATCTGAATCTTCATATCAGTTAAATCATAACATAGAAGGAATGACAAAGACGGTACACATTTTCATCCAGTGGGACAGTCAAAAGTATATTTTCCAAATAAAGAAATTGAATATTCCAAAACAAGATACTGGTCGATAGGACAAACATATACCAGTTAACTTAAACTTTATCCCCTAAAAACTCATGAACTGCTAGATGATAAATCAGAATACTCATATATGACTAATCAACAGAATCTTAAGAATTTGCATGATAAGAAAGTAGTAGTGACACCTTTTTCTAATCTGCATGAGAAGGGAATAGCCAGGTGAACTGAATTGCTATATATTTGGCAGACAATCTTAGTCGTCCGACTTTAAGTAACAAGAAATAGTAGATCTAGAACACGTACCATCTTCATTATCTGTTGGCATCATCAGTGACAAATCCGCCAATGTTTGCAGGGCATCAAAAGCAGGTCCTTCATCTGCAAAGATCCATCTTAATCTCAAAAACAATGGAGAGAGAAATAGTTCAGTTAAGCTACCGGTCTACCACTCTTACAACTGAATTAAGTTTTTGCACGGAAAAGTAGCCCATAAAATATTATGTTTAACATCTTGAAGGCCAGATAGTTTTCTGAGACATGAAAGGCATCAACATTCAACAAGGTGTTTGATTAATGTATCAATTAACTAGTTGGCATCTTTGCATGATGTTTCTTATTCTATAAAGATTAATGGATAGAGCAAGTCAAAAAAATTGTTCGAAAAGAAACATTATCTAAACTGTGGAACTTACTTATAAAAGCAAATAATCCATAAGATCACTTGCTTTTCAAAAAATAATAGGCCATAATTAGTTAGACAATCAATTGTGAATAAATTTTAACCATTCCTTAAAGATGTAATATGGAATTCTTTTTTACTTTTTACTGACGCCACAAGGGGCGAAGTTCACGATCCGTGTTACACTATGATTCAAGAGACAATAATTAAGATGGTAGATATGTGAATGCCACACCTCTTCCGAAGAGAACCTTTTTGCTCTTCTTTTTCTTCTGAATAGGGGATCTGGACACTTTGGTGTCATTGACCTCCACATCAAACTTTCTTCTCATTGCACTCAGCAGTTGCTGACCTTCCTCTGTTCCACTGCACTCTTCCTTGATGTCACCCAAATGACTCTCAATATTGATATCAACTTCATGTTTTCTCCCTTCAAGTTTTTTTCCCTTCTGTCTCGTTGAACCAATACTTCCAGATTCAATCAGATGGGGCTTATACCTAGACAATTCACCAGTGTCGGCTTCTGTGCTTCCTTCTAAATCTTCTTCATCCGTGTCTGTTTCCAACAGCTTGACATTTGATATCTCTGCTATATTATGCTGTAACCAACAGCAGTTCTGTAAGGAAGGGGTAAGATATATTGTTTCACTTTCACTAGACCAGGTCAAACTATTACCTTTCTTTGAGCACGCCTAAAAGGCGATGACATTACACTTTCAGCTCTTTTATTCAGTGTACCAGAAACCTGGGGGGAACCGCCTCTCTGTGATGCCTCTGCCAAAGCTATGGCTATCTCATGAGCTACTTCATCGTCATCAGCATTGGCCTTTAATTTCAGGCCCTGCCTTGTTTGAGAAATTTTTTTATCCCCATTGATATTTTCATATGAAAAGGAAACAGGGAACCTTGGAGTTCTTTTCCCAACAGGACGAGGTCTGCTACCTAATAGAAAATACCATATATAGATTTTCAGATGGATGTCTTGTGGTAGACCAGCATAATAGCAGGCAAAGAGAAAATAGGGGTGTAATACTAAACTCTTGCCGGTTAGAAAAGAAGTTAACAGTAGAGTGCCATTAAGGCTCAAGATGTGCACTACAAAAACATTATATGACAAATGAAGGATGCAGGGGGACAATGGCTGGAGAACTTGGCAAATATTTGTTTGAGAGATAAGGGCTAATTCAGGCAAAAAAAAGAATGGCAGCAAAGTAAGCAAAGAAGGTTCTCATGTATAGGACAATTAGGTGAATGAATTCCAAAGTAAACATGAGAATGTGCTAGAGAGATTTATACCGTTACATTTTGAAAGCTAAAATATGGTCTGCCTTCTCCTTATACCTAGGGATCCTACATATAATTAATTCAGAAACTACGCAACAGATGATCATAGATCCATAGTTCCAAACAAAGACTATATAGAACGAATTTCAGCATAGTTATGCACAAAACATATAGACTTATCTAGATTCTAACATACCACCAGAGCGTTTCTTTTTCAATAATGAAAGGAAGCCATAATTTGATGCAGTGATTGGAGATTGTGAAGCAATGTGGTCATCTGATGCTTTAGGGGTGGGAGGCTGTACTTTCCCACGAGCACGCTTCTGTGTCTTTCGGGATGATCCTGCTCCATCATCGTTCTCTTGGTCACTATCACTTCCTGCCTGTAAGAATATATTACATAATTGTCATCACAAAGAAGCCAGTAACAGTATTTGGTAAATGACTAAATTCATATGATCGGCATATACTAATACTACCAACATTCCTGAGAAACTGGGTTTTCCATCACCACAAGTCTTAAGAATTAAGTACTCTGTATGTATTAAAAGTTAGAGATGGAGAATAAAAACATACACTGAGAGCCAAGAAGCATAAACGCGCATGTGTGTAGGGGATACCAGAAGAACTAGATAATACCTGACTTCTTGTTGTTTGCATTCTCACGAATATTATGTGAGCATTTTATAACATGAAAATGACTAAAGGAATTACAAGATTAGATGGCACTGCCTTACTGACTAGATTGTAGTCTCACCAGATTGCTATAGTGATCAGTCATCATGGCAATTAACCCAGCTGCAGAAGCAGTTCCATGTGGAAGAGATAAGTATGCCTGAAATTAACAATTATAGATAAGTCGGAACATAAAAATTGTGGTTGAAGGGTGCATATCTCAATATGTGTTGTTGAAAAATCACAACGTCCAAATTTTAGACGCCGTGTGAATGTTCTCTAGAGAGCCCTTATGATACTTTGTTATACTGAATGACAACATGGGTTCATATAAATAGCTACAGAAATTTGAAAGAATTTTCTTTTAGGATTTGGGACACCCATCTTTCCTTTGAATTCAATAAACATATTCTCACACCAGTACAGATTCAAGTATATATTTGGTAGTTCGTAGTCAGTAGTCCATATGACCAGAGGACAAAAATGACTTATCTGAACAACTGTCTCGCTTTCTATTCTCGAGTAAACTGTTATGAACTAGAGCCCAGCATAAAGCTACTCTCTACGATTAATACAGCCGGCAATGAACTCGAAAAGGCAAAGAAAAATCTCATTGATAAAAACTAGCTTGATATAAATGAAGTAAGATCCATAGTAGAAGAACATGGAACCCATCCAGTCAAAAATCAGAATTACCCGATTCATCGTGTAAAGGGCCTCCACCATTTCTGCTGAACGATTTCTGACAGCACCGGCTACCTGTACACATGCAAAATAAGAAAAAGAGGCAAGCTTTTAGCAATCAATAGATTAGGTCCTAAAAGAACAGTTGGCATCAACTGACTAGTCCACGACGGATCAAGCAAAACTGATCTTTGCTTATGATGCTATTGTTATCTAGATCATGGTGATCATATTTTTGGCACGTCGCAGATATATTTATGGTTCAATTAGACAATAAATTCAACATTCATTTATGCAAATCTTGGTCAACTGGTCTAATCTTCGTCTAATATTATGGTTAAATTAGGTAATAAATTCAACATTCATTTGTGCAAATCTTGGTCAACTGGTCTAATATGAGTTTGAACTGACCTTCTTCCAGTCTTTACTGTACTTGCGGTAAGAGTCATAAAAACGAGTTAGCTCTTCCATGGTCCACCGAGGCCCAAGCATGTCAGACAACTTTCTTTTCTGCATTTGAAGGAAAAAAAAACGATGTGGTCATTGTGTTGATGTGCACATGCATGACCCTAATATACAAACAACCAAAGAAAGGGATTTAAGGATCATCAGTGAGACATTGTGCTGGACTGCAGCTTATGATAACAATTCAAGCTACCAAATTTCACTTAAATGAAAGCTCTTGCGCTTAGAAAAGATCTCCTATAAAATTGAACAGTTTGTTCCCTTGGTGTAAAAACAAGCATGACAAAGAGACTACGAAATAAAAAGGTTCTGTCTCACGCTTTATAAGTCAGGAAAAAGAAAACGAGAATCATATCACAAGATAAGACAAAGGTCAATTACAAGAAGTGAGTTATCAGAAAACATGGTAGTAAAAGAAAATAAACTAGTTCACCATAAACTCACCCGACTGTTACTTTTTTTAGCACTATCTCCATCTTTGCTGGGAGATACCTCATGGATATAAGAAGAACGCTTATTCACACTTCTCGACTTTCTTGTGGGTCCCATTATGTGCTAATCTAAGAACCTAAAATAGCAACAAAAAAAAAATATAATGAAGTCAAAATGATAGCCATCATAAGACTGCAGAAACTCTTTAAAAGCTATTTATTGAACCACAAATACTTTTAAATCCGGAGAAGAATCTTCTAACTTCTCTCCGGAATATAATCAGAGCCCATATCCATTGAGTAAATATTCAAGAGGTTCAAATAAACTCACAATCCGAAGTAAGTATTTATTATAACCGCAGAAGTATAGAAAGAGAACAACTCAAAGAATATAAACTACATTTGAAATACCCATTTTAACTATTAAAATAATCTTGAAATGTAATTACAGCTAGTCAGATTATCAAATACAACCATATATGTCTCGAATCATAGAGAACACAAAAATAGCAATATAAGAATAAAACTTCATGAACTATTTGAACAAATATATATAGAATAAGTAAAAATTAGTGCAACATATACTAATACTTAGTTTAACTCAAAGTCAGGATTAACGCAGATTATCTTAAAGTATACGCTCCGCAAATATTCACAACATCAACTCATATGAGCCATCTCTAGCTCGGCAGACGAACACACACTTAATCGCATTAAAAGGACACAAATTAGCGATCTTAAAAATTATCCTTTAAAAGAACGGGGAAATAGGAATATATCTCCCAGTAACTCACAAAATTCAATCAGACGAAGAAAACAAGCTGCGAATTTGCAGCCACAAAGCGAAAAATCCGACATTTATCACTGATAATCAGCTAGACCCGCCAGAAAACAAATCCATCAGCTAGACCCGCCAGAAAACAAATCCAAAATCATTCACCTGAACCCCTATCCATGCGGCGCTCAAATTAGACAAAAAGATTTAAAATAAAAATAAAAAATTGAAACACAAAAAAAGATCAGCAAAAGAGAGAAAATAAAAAAGAACCCCCCGCTTCTCCCTCCTCACCTTTCCGACGAATTCAATTCACAACATTTGAGGAAAAGCTCCAGATGTGAAATTAATGGAGAATTGGTGGCAAGAGGGATGAGATTACGATTTTTCTGCGATGGAGTGAGACTTTAGAGAGAGAAAGGGGAGTGTTTTAGAGAGAGAGAGAGGGGTGGGAAGAAGAATGAATTTATGCTTTTAATTTTTATTTTAGTCTGTGCGAGTAATAACCGCGAAACTCTACTTCTTTGTATTTGTATTTCTTCGACGTCTTGCATTTGTTTTAAAGGTTAGCTCAGTTCACTCGAGTCCCTGTACTAGTTTCTTTTCTGATTTCCACCACAATATTTTTAAATTCAGTGGTCATTGCCCCAAATATATTTTCCGTTTTTTATTAGGGTCAGATAATTTTATTAGTTTCTAGATAATACTTGGAATTTAAACAAATATTTAATTACATTAGAGAATTTCACAGCCACACACGACTCAATACATAGCTTAACTATTTGATTATATTTTTAATAAATTTTAATTAATTAATAAAGTTTTTTCTATTGGTTTTGAACTTTGATAATGCATATGTTAATACTGCTAATATTTATACACTAACTGAAGCATGTGCTCCTAATTTTAATAAACAATATTTTTATAACAGATGTATATGTCATATTTTAAATTTATATGTTCAAGGTGTCTTTAATTTGGTTAATTAACATATAAACCAATTAGACAAATTGTTAAACTTTTGCATAATAAGGCTAGTTTAGCAAAAATGGAAAAATATTATCATAATAAAGGAATTAAATATACGAATTTTATTAAGGATGTCAGCTCATTGAAGCTCAACTTATGACATGATAAATTCTACATTAAACCATAAAGAATATTTAGTTGATTTTTTTAAAACTTGTAATGATACAAATTAAATTTTATTACATTCATGTTGGGATTAATATATGTAGTTATTAAATTACTCAAATATTTTAAAATTGCATCTGCTGAGTTGTATGGCGTTTATTATTCAACTTTTGTTCATGTCTTAGAGATTGCGTGTATATAGCACTTAATTTTAAAAATTGTATGAAAAAACATCTACAAATGTCCGAAGTATAATAATTGCCATGACCGATGAATGGCTTAAATATTTTAGGAAAATCTCACCTGTATTTTTAGATACTAATTGATTAGATCCTGAATGGATATTAGGTGGTGTTTATGGCCTTTTAGATTGTTATTGCGCTAGTTTTCAACAATTACCTATTTATAATTTGATGACGTCATTATTAACCTTGAGAAAAAATTAATTTAGATCTTTCAAACGAATAACAAGTTAAACATGATTTAGAAAAAATCTAACATATCCTCTTCATGGATTATGAAATAGAGTATAATAATGCTCATCAAATAAGCTCTTCTAGATAATCTACTAGTAGTAGTAGCTATGGCTTTAACCTAGTCATAGATACTAACTCCTACCCAATTGCACGAAAAGTAGCAACGATAACCACTACATAAAATACGGGGTTTACCGACGGACTTTTTCATCGATAAATCTAAAAAATCCATTGGCCCTGTCTTTGCCAAAAATTTATTTCTAGTCATCCCAGTACGGCCATAGTTTGTTCCGCATCGACTTAGCATTTTCATCTACTTGAGCCATACACAACAACATACTGCAACATCTCAGTATCTTAACATGTTGATAAAAAGCTTAATATTAGTTGAAATATAATTTTGTCATAAGAATAATTACCTTCACAATTTGTTCTCACTGATCGCTCTCACACTCGATCATGTGATCTCCTCGAAGATTGAATATGACCCCATTGCGACTGAGTTTACCTTGCAGCGAGTAATAACTCTTCTTCCATGTCGTAATCTTTGATACAATGTTCGGGCTAACCTTTAGATCTGTGTTAGGAAACTCCCATCTTAGGGCATCTTCCAGTTTGTTCAAGTAATCGGTCCTAAAACCATTGTCCAATTTCCATCCTTGGGCTACTAGATCCGTCAGGAAAATTAGTAGGACCTTTTCTTCTCGGAGAGACCAACTGCGTCTTGTCTTGTTACTTTTATTCGGCTTATTGCAACCCACATCACTACTGCCTATAAATGGACTATCACTTCTCATTCATAAAAAATGAAACTATTTTTTGCTTCATGTGCAACGTGTCAAAAACACAAATATAATGCCCGAGCACTTGTCGGACTACTCACGTCTCTCTCTATCCCCTTGCACGTTTGGAAGGATTACATGATTGCCTCGCGCCGGAGGCGTGGGCTGCATTCTAGTCGTCATCAATCGTCTTTCTAAATATATGCTCACTTCATGGGACTACAACACTCATTCACGGCAAAGATGGTTGTTGACATCTTTATATGCAAAATCATTTGTTTCCATGGTTTCCTCAGTTCCATTTTTTCAGATCACGATCCAATATTCCTCAGCATTTTCTGGCTAGAATTGTCCATTTGGTTAGCACTTCCATATGTATGAGCTTAGCTTACCACTCTGAAACGGACGGTCAAACAGAAGTCCTCAATTGTTGTCTAAAAACATACTTATGATGTAACTCCTCCGAATGTCCGAAGCAATGGAATCGTTGGCTCTCATGGACTGAATTTTGCTACAACACCAGTTTCCAAATGACTGTTGCCACTATGTCATTTGAAGTAGTCTACAGTCGACCACCACCAAAGATTCGAAGTATCATTCTAGGTGAAATATGCGTCCAATCTGTGGCGGAAGACCTACATTCACGGGACGATGTGTTAACTTACTAACAATACTACCTTGATCGTGCTCAACAGAAGATCATTTGCGACGCTGAAAAGCATCATCAATGCATTGAGTTTTGGGTTGGCGACCTGGTCTGCCTTAAATTCCGGCCATATCGCTAAACGACGTTGTTTCTACACAGAATTGGAAGCTCGCTCAGCGTTTTTATGGTCCCTTTGCGATTATTGCAAAAAAAAAAAAAAAAAAAGACATGTTTCATATCGTCTGCAATTACCAAACAGCTAGAAAATCCATCTTGTCTTCCACGTGTCTCTTCTCAAAAGGGCAATTAGACATACCACGACAGAACAAACACTACCAGAGGATTTGATTGACTCCGACCTGCCTACTTGCCCGAAGTAGTGTTGGGACAATGGTCCATTTCCCAAAACAACAAGTCTGTTTCAATGGGCATGCCTGTAACACCACTTACTCGATTTATGCATGTCATCCTTGTGCAAGGGTCATGCTAATGTTCTATGTATCATTTCAAATTTAATTATATAATGTTATTGATTGGTATAAAATTATTATTATTTAAGGTGATTGTGCCTCGAGCAGCAGCCGAGAAAAAGATAAGATCCAGGAATATGATGGGCTTTTGATCAAGACGTTTTTGCTTCACGAGGTAGTGTATTAGACGTTAGGCCTTTATTTCTTGAAATAAATTTATTCAATTGCATATAGAAGAGAAATTATTAATAATATGACTTGTGATATGAATATGTGCTTATTTAGATTATAAATTGAGTATTATGTGATAACATGAATTTACTATCTAACAATGATTGTTAACTTATGACTTGATATTGATAATATCTGAAAAGCATGATATAGCCATTTACGCCATGTGCTTGAGTGTGTTCATTGTGTATAGTTGGCATGCCATAGGACAACAATATCGCATATTCGATCACTCGTCTTCTGGATAACCGAAGCGATGGTCGTCTGTTATTTGATATGCGACCTTTGTAGTAATCTGATTTGATATATGCTCTTGTGATGATCTGATTAAATGATATACGTCGTTGTGGTGATCTGATTGATTGATATACGTCTTTCGATGTGATCTGCGCCCTAATTGGGTGATCTGTATCTGGTCTGTGTACCCATGCATGTTAGTTACTCAGCACGTTTTGGGGCTATACATGATTATGTGTGCACTGGTAAACGTGTTACTATGTATTCTCTGTTATAATTGAGAATCATGAAAATACATGATGTTATCTGTTATTCAGTTTCTGATATATCTGTGACGTTCTGAATTGGGTTTTATTGCTAAAATAGATATTTTCACGATGTGAAATAAGAAATACCTTTCTGTTTGATAAGACTGAAAGAAAGAGTTATATTTTATAATTACAGGTTGCATAACATTTATTTAATTTCGTAAATTTAGTTTTAACGCTTAATATACTAATTAGTTAGTGAGCTCACCTCCCTACAGGCTATCTTTTTGCATATTAGGTTCTCGTCGGCCCAACAGCTGCGATCCAGTCAAGCCACTGTCCTTTTTGGGTAAATATTGGGATATAATAGTACATGTGGCATGTCAGGATTTTTAATGTACATATACGAGTCGTGATTAACTACTGTGCATATTTTGCACTTCTATATACCATTTATTTATTAATTGAAACTGTTCATTTTGAATAACTAATATAATTATTTAAATTTTGATGACTGACCATTTGAGATAATACTATTAATATATTTAGAAAAATACAAGTAGTTGTCTGATTATGACACCATTTATTCAGTCATTCAATAATCGAGTAAGGGGTATTACAAGACCTCTCCCTTGACTATGCCACATAGGTTGACATCGATGACATGCACAGACAGTTTTGACATTTTAGCCTTGAGGACAAGACTGTTTCCACCGGTGGGGCAATTGATGCCAATCGGACATGGTGTGTGTATACGTGTGGCAAATGCGTTGTCGCAGACTACAGTCATTCGCTACCTCAGCTCGTTGTGCCACATCACAGTCAGCCGCCACCTCAGACCTAAAGTAGACAGTCGCCACCCCTATTTCCAATATTTTCGAATATTTCAGTCTTGTAATCTAGGGTTTCATGTTTAGGTTTTTGATGATAGTTTAAGTCACATAGGAATCTTTTCATAACATCCATATAAGGGCATCTAGAGGTTAGAGATTCATCCTTTTTGAGAGATCATATTTGGACGGCTAGTCCTCAGGCCTCGAAGATGAGAATTTCCCCTTGTTCTATTTTTCAGTTTCTAGTTTCATCAATCTAGCAAACAGTTTGTGTTCGTTAACTTCCTATGAGTGTTACCGCGAGTAGTTGTGTGCATGTGTGTTCCCACCGCTTTTCCCTCCATATCAGATTAGTTTTAGGTCCAAAATAAATATGTATCAGGAGTCTCCATAACGTGCTGTCTTTTTGGAATCAAGCAAGCAAACTTTTTGTTACAAGATGGCAACCAAATCGGTAATTCTGTGTGTTTATTATTAGCATTCAGTATGGAGTAAGCATGGACTTATTTCTCTGGATGAATATGTCAGTGGCAAACTCTGCAACAAAGTTTATCATCACAGTTATGTCTTCATGCTATGTGATTTAGAAGCATAGACTTACCTTATAGTTCTAGCTTTATGTATAAAGTTTTTGTTAGTTGTTTCTCTCTTGCACTTTGTGAAGTTAGAGACTTAGAGTAGCGGATGCATGGAAAACAACATGTCATCATTAAATCTGCATGTCCACTATAGTGTTCACTTATTGATATGTTTTATATTTTGCCACCTTGTTTAGAAATCAATTATTATGTTAACTTTTATCCAAGTTGGATTTTGTTATTAGTTATATGTTTGTATTGCATGTTCTTGTTCTTGTTCTTATCTTATCACATTTCATTACAATCTCATATGCATCTTTCATCAACCTGGACATGAAACCATTGAAGAAAATGGAATATTACTATAAGTTGGATCAACAAATAGTCAACTACTATGTCCATATGGTACAAGATACGAATGCGCTTGATTGTACCGATAGTACTCAGGCGTCACTGAGTCACGTGTAGCAGTGTAAAAAGTGGCGGTAAGTTCTTTGTTTCTTTATTTGCATAACTCAAACTTTAGATTATGAGCCCAATAATTTGAACTTTGTCACTGTTGCTGAACATGTTAGGCCTCTCTCTCTCTCTCTCTCTCTCTCTCTCTCTCTCGCTCTCTCTCTCAACACATATGCATGTGAGTGCGTGTGCCTGATTTTGGCTTGTGGATATTGATTTGGTGTCATGGGTTAAATACAGCACCTGGAAACAAAAAAAAAAAAGTGAATTATGACCCCTATTTTTTCCTTGATTGGCGCAAGAAAAAGCTTCAAATTATGTTAATGTGCGAACTTGTTAATCTACAAAATCCTTCACCATTTGGGAATAATATAGCAGTGAGGACGTGGTTCTGACTCTATTACTACTCTATTACTAAAATTCTTCGACATATTGAAGATGCATCAATATTTTAGTTTCCAAATCTTTGCACCTCAACGTTGCGAAATGCCACCCTTTTTGGCATATTCGGTTGTTTGTGGGAAATGAAGTAAAAGGAAATGATCAATGTCTTATTCCAATGACGGAGTAGTCAATCATCATCAATGCATAAATTAAGGTAAATGATCAGTGTTGTTATCAGTCAACTTCTTCATTTACATGAAATAGTGTCTGTAGTTTCATCTCACTATTCATATTTGTATCACAAAACCAAAGTAAATGTGTAGTTTGGTTTCTCTTTCTTATCTCTCGGAGCATGTAAATGTGTGGTTTATCATGCTTTTGCAGAGATGGCAAATTGATCGAGGATCTTAGAAGAAAGATATGGACAAGCTTTCTTTTCTACGAGGAAAGGATGTGTCAACTACTTCAGTATATCCATTGGTGACTTCGATTTCAACTGCATGACAAGTTAATGGAGATACAACTCACTAGAAGATGATTGCTTCTCAATCCTAATGTATGTGCTCATTGAGTGTACACAATCTTTGTTGTTGTAATTAGCGCTTGTAGATTGATTTGACTGCCAATTTTGTAATTTATAATAAATTAGCAGGATTATTTATATGTAGTAATTCGAGGGGCAATTTTGCAGTTAGAGTGGGTTATTTGTATAATAAATCAACATTCAAAATCATTCCAAAGCGTCGGCTTTCTAAATTCTCATAGGGCCCCTTGGAATTCTTGTTAAATTAGTCCAGGGCATCTGCAGTTGTTGCGTGCTCAACACTCGAGCTCGCTGATGCATGTTGGCCGAATATGGGGTCACGTGCTTAAGCACGTTGGTCGATCACCTCATAGGGCCCCATGCGGCGCTCTTTATTTTACATTTTATTTATAAAATTGTATTTCTTAAAAAACTTATATCAAAATTTCACAATAGTACATATTTGCAATCAGGCGCATGAATTAGAAATACTTAAGTAATGCCTATGAGGTTTTTATAAGTTGTTTTCCCATGTCTTTATAAGTTGTTTACCTATCCCATTTTCGTGTATTCGGTGTGAGATATTGAATTAAAATGATTACACTTAAATTGAACTAAATCATATAAATTTACTTTATATTTACAAAGTAGTATTTCAATATTACAATTTTATCTTAACGAGCTAATTTCATTATATTGGTAATAGAATTGTATTATAATTTATATACAATTTACTATTATATTGTGTCTTCATATAAAATTTAATTAGATATGTTTTCAATATAATTTGCACAAAGTACTATTTTCTCGATTATACATTAATGACTCGACTATAATTAATATCATATATTATCAAAATTAAGATATAACTTCATATTAGAAAATTCAAATTAGAATTTACACCTCAAAATGTGCTACAATGCGTTTATTTACATATCCTAAGCATATGACAATTTACATCCTATTTCTTTGTAATTTATAAAGTATGGGTCGGATTCTTGTTATAGTATATATCTAAGGTATATTATATGCTAGTTTATTCGTAAATCATTGCAGTTGAAAGAAAAAACAATAAAAAGAAAATATGATAAAATTTAAGTGGGCCCATGAATAGTGTAAGTGTACAAGAAGAGATAGTGCTTAACAGATATGCGGAAAAAAAATTAAATATGTGAATAATAATGCTTAAGAAGATAGTGCTCAAGAGATGTTGAAGCCATCAACTACTAGACAATATCTCACTTTTTACGAACAGTTTATTTTATTACTTGATTAGTTATCGCTTTGTTCAATTTATAATTTACATTTTTAATTTTTGTAAAGATTACAATTACCGCTTATTTAATTTAATTTCGTCATATATATGTTATATATTCATGCAGACTGGTCATTTCTGGGTTACTGTTGCAATATATTGTTCAATTTAGAAACGATTGCCACATGGTCTGAAAAGGTTGAGGTAATATACTACTTTGAAATTTAAGAGTTTTGTAGAATAATCCGATTAATATTTCATTTATAAACATATGTGGAAACTGAGAAATAAGGTGATTACCTAATACAACCTAGTCATATAAATAGAGTTCAAAATTCATAATTGAATATAATATACGTGATTATCGATTTAATTATAATTCTCTTATATTATTTCATTTATCATAACTATTCTCGTGTATATTGCTGTGAAAAACCAGTGAATTACTAATATGAAATTCAATTTCTTTTTTCTTAAAAAGGTCTTGTGTTGGCGAATTGCAATAAATATTATGGCTAATTTAATATTGGAGAACCCAAAATCACGTGCGAACAGCATGTCATGGGCGTCGTTGGCGTTATGGGCTTCAATGGCACGTGTCTTTTCCTTATTGGGTAGAAACTAGTAAGTGTACTCCCCAGTTTCTGTATCTGCTCTTTTATTTCCTCCTTTTTTCTTATTCTTTTTATTACATTAGTTTATACATTTAAAAGGGAAAAAAAAAGTCCAAGACTCCAAACTGCCGCTTTTCTACTACAACCCACTTCTTACATAATTTGTAAGCGCCCCTCGAGTTTGAGGAATATCCCGACATACCAGGAAAAATATCTGGCCTAATAAGTAATATGAATATCTTATTATTAGACCAATTACAGGGCTCATTATTATGCTAAATCCAAATTTATCCTTCGACAATCACCTTCATCTTTTCGAATTGTCATTGGGGTGTAGACAAAAATAATTAATTATTTTCAGGCACCAAGTGTATGAATACTTTTATTATGTATTTTCTGGGGCAAGAATGACTGAATTAGTATGTGTGTGCGCATAGCCAGCCAGGTTGAAATCTTCCTTTTGTAATATGTTAAATATAATTTTGATAATTAATTATTATATGATATATATTGTCTTCAATATGATTTTTTTTAATGACATCGATAGATATACAATGATCAATAACTTTTTTTTAGTTGGAAATTGAAGCTAAGATTTAATTATACTAGTCAATTTTATAAATTTGAGCAATAGTATACCGTCAAATACAGAACTTGTAATAGTTTGAACTCCTATACATTAAGAATACTCTATGTAGCAAGTAAAAATAAAAAGAATATTCTACGTAAAAATAAAACTCGTATAGTAATAAATATTTATGTGTTGGAATCATAGACTTAATTATTCATAAAATAATTATATGTTGAATACAAACGATAACAAAAGCGGAAGCGCACTCATATTCATGTTTGACGAATTCGATGTAGGATTGATCATCTTCCAAGTGATAACGTCAGAGAGAATCGTTTATGTTTCTCGTTTGTGTATTCAGTTAATAGGAATTAGATTTTATTAACGTATTTATACAACTAACTTGGGGCCCATAATCTTTATTTAGGGATGATTAAGGTTTCATATAACTCTAATTTATCCCATAATAAAATTAAAGTTATCCAAAATGGTATCTGCACATTAGTCCCATAATTATTATAGAAGATTATTCGATCTTCGTAATTACATTAACTTAGTAGATCACTCAATTTGGTAGAACGATAGATAGTCATTATTATTTGTGACCTTTAGACGATTATATTGGACCATATTATAATTTTCCGACAATCTCCCACTTGGGCCAACAAAAAAGTCCCCAAATGGTTGAACCTCACTAAAGTTGCGCGCATTTACTATCTATATCAACCATCTCAATCAATATGGTCTATTAGAAATGTGAATATAGAACCAAAGAAGTTTAATCACAACATGTATACATGGCCAAACTCATCATTAATCACATATATCAACACATCTAGCAATACAGATTAAAATATGGGCGTGCAACATGAAAATTATATACCATGTGATTTTGCGCGTGCCTATTTTCCACTAGTACACTGAAACTTTAGCAAGATCATAAAATACCTAAGTATAATATAGAGTAACCGAAACAAAAGTATTTGAAGTGTATATACATAATAACTGAAATTAAATGTCATGACATATTTGAACATCAATTCCCACTAAACCTAAGTATCACAGATCCAAACACCCATGTGAGAAACATGCTCATAAAAGACTGGTGCGACAAACCTTTAGTGAAAGGATCTGCAGACATGGAAGTTGTACCTAAATGTTCAATTGACAATTGTTTACTCTGAATTATATCCTTACCAGTAAGGAGCTTGATCTCTATATGTTTAGATTCGAAGAGCTCCGGTTGTTACTTAAGTACATGATTGCAAACTTGTGGTCACAATATAACTTAAGTGGTCTTTAACACTGCCTACAATTTGCAGTATTTAAATAAAGTTTCACAACCATACTCTTATATTTGGATGTCTCAAAACAAGCTATTAATTCTGCTTCCATAGTAAAGGTGGCTATAAGTGTCTGCTTACCACTCGTATTCCCCGTTCGACATGTTCAGTCACCTGAACAATAACATAAAGAACAACCCCAACCACCCCAAGAACATTATGAAGTAGTGTCACTTAGAAGATAAAACAGAATGAGAAAACCAACAATATCTATAGATGAATATATTGTATATCTCCAAGAGCATGAGATAGACATTGTAGTGATTGAAAATGACACAGTGATGTAAATCCACCATGTAGATATTGAAGCTTCCCAAGAATTTGCTCTTGCAAGGTACCAAACAAAAAGGGAAAAAGATAGGATAGATTTAACCCACAAAAAGTTGAATAAAAAGAAAAGATAAAGTGTTTAGACTTACTGTTTTAGACTATAATTTTTGAATGTATTCAGTGCTTGAGATTTCTCATTTATTAGATAAAGATAACCATATCGAGAATAATCATATATGAACGTGATACACTATCGTTGACCATTCTAAGAAGCAGTAGGGAATGGTCCACAAATATCTATATAGATGAGCTATAAGACTTCTGTGATCCGATTGACATGAAATCTCCTAATGTTTGTTTGTTTCCCTTTAATACACTCAACACAAACTTGAAAATCTGCCATACTGGGAATCACAACAATTCTATATTACACAAGTATTTCAATTCTCCGTTTGGAGATGTGACCTAAACGCTTATGTCAAATTGTATCAGGATTCTTACCCGTTAAATTATGCTTAGTACATTGTGAATTCACATGTAGGGTTTCATTAAACGAAGTAACTATATTAAGCAAATAAAAGGGTATTACCATAAGAAAGATAACCGGTGCCAACCAGAGTTTCATTTAGATAAAGACTAAATTTACCATTTACAAATGAACAAATATAACCAGATTTGTCCAATAAGAAAATAGAAATTAAAATTTTGTATAGGCAACGGTAAAATAAATGTCTGATCCAAATCTAATTAACAATAGCAATAATCTAAATGTAGCTATTACCTCTACATCAACTTGTTAGTCGTCGCCCACATTAGGGGTGAGAAAATATACTGAAATACCGGCATATTGCACTTACCGTACCAAAAAAAAATATCAAAAAAATCAAAATTTTGCTACACCGTAATTTTTGGTACATGATGATATCGTACCGGAAGATCTCGATATGGTAATAATATGCATTTTTGTATACTGAGGTATACCGTGGTATATCAAAAACTCGGTATATACTATACTTTCATGGTATATACCAAAAGTTCATACCATACCAAATATA
>JAYDZE010225859.1:0-20298 GCA_034509125.1 Monilaria moniliformis
CGTTGGTCACAAGTTTCCCGCCTAAATGGCATTTTTGTTATTTTTCAGAGAACTCAGCTTTTATATATGTATAGATTTGTAAAATTAATGATGTTAATAATAATTTTTGATGTATTAGAAATTTAGAATCAAACTAAATATATAATGCAAAATAAATAATACTAATATAGACTAAACAAGCATAACATTTCTCTCTATATATAGCTATGTTTCCAAAAGTATAAACTATATATACTTTTCAAGAAAACCACATATTTACTTAAAGTTACGACGTGACATGTCTAATCCCCCACCAATAATTTTGAGCATATCATTTCAAAATAATCAAACCTTTTACTTTCTTTTTCTAAAAGCCAAATGAAACGCAAAGGTGATAAAAAAATCAACGTACCCTTTAAGCTTGTATTGTATAAATAAACCATCAATATGCTATTATGTATAATTATAATGTACGACAGAAGTTAATTTGTCGCCACCGACAACACAAATTCAACCACGTTTCTGAATTTGAGTCTTTCAAATTGACAAAGTTTCAAATTCCAACTAATTTTTTATATTAGGGTTGAATGTAAAAATAATATTTACTTCGTCCCACTAAATATGTCTCACTTTCTTTTTTGATTTATTCCACTAAAGATATTATATTTCTATATTTAAAAAAAAAGTTATATCTTAAACAACTTTTTTTCTTTCATCATTAATACATCCAACTATTTTTTACTCACATTATTAGTTTCTCTCTTATTATTAATACATCCAACAAACTTGCTCTCGCTCTATTTAAATATTGTAAACAAAAGGTCCTAAAATTTCGTGACATTCACAAAGTGCGACATCTTTACTGGGACGGAGGGTGAAATATATATATATATATATAGCGCTTCCTATTTAATAAGCAAGTATTAGTAAGGGGTAATATATGTTTATATATATATATATATAAATATATATATAAATATTAAGGTTTATATATATCTGTATTTGACTTAATTAATTAGATTAAATTTACCTAGGTTTCTTAAACTATATATAGCAACATTACGTATGTTAGTGAACAAGATCGATTTTTTTTATTTTTCTGGGAGTTTGATTTATTAGAAATTATAGTTATGCATATATAGCAATATTGTATAGCATGTGCGTGAAGATGATGACCGTTTCTCTCTCTCTCTCTCTCTCTCTCTCTCTCACACACACACACACACTTGACATTTCCTTCATTCATACTTCAAGTCTTGCTCAAAATTTGCACAAATTAAATGACTGAACACAGAAGCCTGCATTCAAAACATATCAAAATTCCTCATTTTAAGGTAATGTGTTTTCTAAGCAAGGTCAACAAATATCCAAGCTGCTTTTCGAAACTCTAATTTTCACAAGCCCATGTGGGACTTGCATTTTTATAGGAAGACCACTTATTTTAATTATCATAAACTAGCTAATTCGAAAATAATATATTTGTGTATATATATATATATATATATATATATATATGTATATGTATATTCTCTACAAGAAATTAAGGGGAGGGGACAAAGTCAAAAGTAGTAGTTGAGAATGAGAACTAGGGGGAGGAAACTTTGATTATAATTAAGCTAGTTAGATTAATTAATATTTATTCAAAATTAATACACACAATAGCTAGCTAGGTCCCTCTATTCCCTTCAAGACTCATATGAGATCGTCTCACGAGTACATATCAGAACACAACATACATACGTACTGATGAAGCGAAACACGAGACCACCATGGTTCGCGCTGAGCTACGTAACCAAATTAACAAAACCCCATAAATTAACCCTAGCTAGCTAACTAACTCCCTACTCATCAATCAAGTCCAAAGGGACTCTCTCTTGAGAGGATCTTGCATCACATTATTGGTAGAACTAGTAGAAGCAAAGGTAAGATAGTGTTGGAGGCTACTAAAATTAACAAGAGAGGACTTCTCATCTTGACCACTATGATCACTATTATTAGTCATCAATGGAGGCTGCTGCTGGTGCTGCTGCTGCTGCTGCTCTTGCTGCATCTGAATGCAAAGTATCTCTGCTTGAGCCACTGCTAGCTGCATCTGCAGCTGAGAAACTTGATTCTGCAAGAACGAAATTGCCCCAACACAGCCGTACACAGGGTCCCTCATCCGAGCATTAGCTTCATACACTAAGCTACTCACTGCATCTCCTCTTTGATGAAATGGGAGCTCCTGCAAATACCCAAAAATATTTAATTTTTTTTTAATTAAGAAAACCCTAAAAAAAGTGTTTTAGCAAAAAAAAAATCAAGAAAATGATCGAACCTGCAGCATCTTGCTCACATTGCTAGCACCAAAAACCTTGTGAACAATGGCGAACTTGTGAGGGTCATCTGGTGGGAAATAAGGGGAGAAAATGCAGTCTTTTGCGCAGCGTCGCCGGAGAAGTTTGCAGGAGGCGCAGGGCGAAGTTCCTCCTCCCATTTTTGGGTTGTGATATTTGAATTTTTGGGTAGGGAAATTTTGTTTTGTTTTTTTTTTTTTGGCCTTATGTTTTGTTGTGGTGGGCAAAATTGTAGTAAGGAAGGTTGTGAGATGGGAGAAAGAGTATTTATAATGGTGGTGGTGTTATGGTCCACCATGGAAATGGACCCATGATTAAAATATATGTGTGTGTTTATCTTTTTCATATCTATGTGAATTTCTTTTCAAGATTAGAAAAAATGGTTGAGTACATGTTAGGGAAGATTGAATGTCACAGCTCTTTGCATATATGTATTGTGGCAATATCTAACAACCGAGCTATAACATATAAAATTACAAAATTAATTAAATAGCTCGCTACTTGGTTTTTAAAAAATTATTATAATTTGTTTATTAATTGAACTAAGAAAGAAAACATGGGGAGTTAAAATGGTATTTGCTTAAAATTAAGATCAATAAGATATAATGAGTGTATTGAACCAATTAATTATATATGGCAATCAAGTCTTCTATTTCATAAATTGTTGAAACAAAATACGAGATTGAAATATATTAAACGAGCTTGTGATTAGTGAACATGTCTTATAAAGTATAACTATATTAGTTCGAGCACTAACTCGAAAGTCCGAGATTTTTTAATTTAATTGGTCATGAGTTCGAATTTCTCTAACTAGATCGTGAAGGACACCATAGTTCCTCTCGACCATGGGCATTTTAGTCATTTTTAAAAATGTGACATCGGCTAGATCACGAGAGGTTGACCACCGCCATGAGAAAATTTAGCCATCCATGCAAAATTGATTTCTTTTTTTCCACATTGCCCTTAATTGACTTTTTTTTTGCATTTTCCTTTTTTTCTCTCTCTTTTGTAGTACTATCTTATACTCCCATCCGTCCGCGATAAACCGACCCATTTTGACTCGGTGCGGATTTTAAGAAATTGTTTGACTTTGTTAATAAATATGAATGTAAGTGAGTGGAAAAAGTTAGTGGAATATGAATCCCACTTTTATATATTAGTTTTATAATGGAATATGAGTGTAATGAGTTAGTGGAGTATGGGACCTATTTACAAAAAATAGTAAAAGTGAAATTGGACATTTTATTGCGGACGTCCATTTATAGTAAAATGAGACATTTTAACGCGGACGTAGGGAGTAATATTTATCAAATAAGCTTTTCTAGACAATCTACGAGTAATAGTAGCTATGGATTTAACCTAGACATAGATATTGACTCCAAGTCAATCACATAAGGGGAGCCTTTAGAGCTAATAGTGAATTAGATATATATTTGGAATCTCGTTCTATTTTACAAGAAACAGGTTCTCAACAATAAGTCGACGTCCTCAATTGGTGGTCAATGCATGAGAATGACTATTTCATACTAGCCAGAACGACAAATGAGCTTTTCTCAGTTCCTGGTTTCACCGTCTCTGTCGAGCAAGCTTTGAGTATTGGCGGCCTCGTTCTGAACTAAAGAAGGAACAACATCAATGTAAGAAACATGGACACCACCATGTCTCTTGATGATTGGGCGATGGCAGGGCTAAGAACTCAAGAACTGGTATGAGATGATCGTGACGAAGGCGAAAAATAAAGAATTTACCAAGACTGGTCGATCCAGCACCGAGGACGACGATAATTAGATAGGTAAGACAAGGTAAAAGAAGTATGTGGGCTTTGATACGTAGGAAACTTAATTCTAATTTTTAAGTCTAACTTTAAAGATTAAAACTAAGCTCAAGTCTTAAATTTTCCCCCCTTTGTTGTTTTACTTTTTGTTTTATAGTTTAGTACCTTCAGTGTAAAATATACATATAATTGTAAATTGTAATTGTTTATGTTAGGAGTTTGTTTATTACTTCAACTTTATAACTTGTAATTATTCCATTATTAAATCGATATCAATTCTTATATTCTTTCTTTTTACTTATTGTTCTATGTATTTTAATTTTTATATTTTATTTTTATTATATCATCATGTTGATCATATTCTATTAAATTTTTTTGGAAAACTATGGAACCGGAATCGACTAACATCGCTTAAAAACTGTTGGTTTTGAACCAAAATCGAAACTGCCGGTTTTGGTTAAAAAACAAAAGCCGTCTATTAGCTTGTCAGGTCAGTTAAGGTTTCATTTTTTTTTCGAACCGAAGCTGACGATTCTTGAATAGGCGGCATCACTACTTGGGGGATGGGAAGATATGTCACATTTGTCGATGCTCTATCCTTCCTCCCCAGCAGCAAGTACTTTCAGTTTCTTCTGTTTTCTTCATATTCAATTACCTTTTTTTACTCCGATATTTGAATTCTTATAATTATACAGTGCCTTAATCATAAATTGAAATTACAAATAAATATCTATATAGCTATACTTTCCTTGTTGATAATAATTCTATCGTACCATGAATAGAAAAAAAAACAATTTTTATTATTGTTTTTGTTGTTGTTGTTTTGTTGCAACATTAATTTCAACCAATTCGATCATTGGTTATTGAAATTAAAACCATGATCGAAATTTTCTTGACTTAAACTACATAATTTCGAAGCCAATTATTCAGTCCCTCATCGATTTGATGCCAAAATCATCTCGAACAGTCACAGAGCCTTAATTCAAGGGGAGTTTGATTGTCAGCTTGAAAAATTAGTTTTAGGTTTTTGTAAGTTAAATCAAGGGGAGTTTGATTGTAGTCTTGATTTCACTAGCTGGTGATGGAATCAGTTGGAATGAACGCAAAAAAGAAGAAGAAAGTTTACTTATTTTTTCTGGTATAGTAGAAACTGTTAACAACAATTGTTGTGATTGTGTTTAGTTGGTTTTTCTGTTCTGGATTATACCCCTCGTGCGTTCTTTGAATAAATTTTAGTTATATAATAAACCAAACAATAATAGTATATGTGCTCATTTGTAATTTTGCATTTATTAGAGTATAAATGTAAAAAAGTTTAATTATTGGATGCAAAATGGTCTTTTAAAGCAAATTATAAGAAATTTATGATATTGTCAATATATATTGAAGTATTTCAACATTGATTTTGGATCAAGGAGACTTCAATTCGAGAAGGCTATTTGAGAGAAAGATTTTGAAAAATAATTCCGAATTAAGTAAATTCATACGTCCGTTTCAAAAGTATTATTGTGAAGTATGACTTTCAAATTTGAAGCATCATAAGATATAGTTATTTAAAAAATTATACTTGCACATAATATTTTTTTGAGAATTATATGTGGTATCACTATATAACATGGAAAATATTACGTAATTACAAAAAAACATGCGTTTAACTGGCGGATGTTTTCATCCTTTTCCGCCGGTATAAGTTTGACGGGAATGAGAACAAAAAACGAACTTTCCGGCGGATCACCGGCGGTAATAAATCTGCCGGTAGTTAATAATTTTTTTTTTAAAATAACTCCATATTAGATACAATCAGCCGAAAAGCCAAAGGCCTTCGTAGCTGAAAGGCCAAAGGTCTTAACCATATGAAAGGCCAAAAGTCTTTCATAATTTCCAACAATCCCCCATATTTGTTAGAGCCTTACAAGCTCAAACCAACTTACTCGACAAACCTCCAAAAGAGGAAATGCAAATGCATGTATGCAGAGACTTAGCTCAATTCTCGAGAAATTATATTGCATTTGGAATGGTAGCTTGGGGCTTTGAACCTTCCATAGTCAATATTATTGTGCATACTGGTGGTTTGGTGGACGTGATGCCTTGAACCATTCCACCTTGGTGTATACTTCGACAATAATATTGACACAATATTATACAAACTCATCAGTTCTCATGTTTGTGTCCGTTTCTGGATGGAACACCTCTTTGGATTCATAAGTGATTCACAAAATTTGAACCGACCCGCACTTCTCACTCATATGGGCGATTCCTGCCATACTCTACCTCCTCGAGGCTTCCAATAATAGTTGAAAGTCAAAGACTTAACCTCTTACCACATGCAGGTTACAACACCCAATGCTTTCTAAAGAATGAGCGAAGATTAAAATCTTCCGAGTGTTACAGCTAGATTCATATAGCTTTGTTTTCCCATTGAACCACGACCATGGGATCTCCAATCATATGGTTGAGTTACCACTATAGTCATCTTTTAGATGTGATTTTTTAAAGCACATTCCTTCTAGCAACTTAAACATTTGATCACGACTTAACCCTTTGGTTAACGGATCCGCTAAGTTATCTATTGAACTTACGTTGTCAATTGAGATAACACCACTCGTGATCAATTGTCTCACGGTATTGTGTCATCTACGGATATGTCGAGACTTACCATTATACAGGCCACTTTGTGCTCTCTCTATAGCCGCCTGGCTATCAATCACAATGTATCATTACTGTGGGCACAGGCTTCTTCCAACATGGAATATCTTCAACGATGTTTTTGAGCCATTCGGATTCTTCCTTAGCTTTATCCAAAGCTATAAACTCGGATTCCATGGTGGATCGAGCAATACACGTCTGTTTCGTTGTCACTTCCACGAGACAACACCACCCCCCAGAATGAACACATATCCATTCGTCGAAAATGAGTCTTTCGAATCAAAGATCCAACTTGCGTCACAGTACCCTTCAAGTACTTGGGGGGAACGCGTGTAATGCAGCCCAAAGTTAATAGTATATTTTAAGTATCTCAAAACTTTATGCAGAGCTTTTCAATGTTCTTTGCTTGGATTACTCGTAAAGTGGCTCAACATGTTCACCGGACACGCAAGATTTGGTTGGTTGCAGGTTCTGATAAACATCAAACTCCCTATGATCCCTTGCATATTCTTTTTGACCCACATGCTCGCCCGTGTGCACACTAAAATACACATTGAGTTCCAACGGAGTCTTAGCTGGATCACAATCAAATGAGTGGAACTTCTTGAGCACTTTCTCCATGTAATGAGATTGTGTCAAAACAATTCTCTCACGATACCTTACAATCTTGATTACAAGAATCACGTAGCTAGATCCACATTTTCATGCTAAAGTTTCGACCTAGCATGCGCTTTAGCGCTTATCAAACTTTAAGCGCTATTTGACAACAACCTAACCTTAAACACCATTGTGTAGACGTTTTTTTTCCAGCCCCCACTAACCGTTCTTTCGGATTGTTGGCGTGGTTCCCTTCAAGACCGCGACCAGCTCGTGGTCCTCATTGTCTTTGATAACATGTTCAAATAATTTTCACAGTATTGTCTTCAACAATATGTACACAATCATATTTAACACTAGGTGCATTGTTGTATTGAACAACACATGCATCCCGATGACTACTACAAAGTCTAGCTTGGTCTTATTTGTCCAATGAAAAAGGATAGGCACAACTCCTAAGGGACGTAGTTCAAAGGAGTTAGTCGTCTAGTAGTCCAAAAACACTGCGACTACATGCCGTTTCATTCCAGCGTTGGTGTTTCCGTTTCCTCCAACTTCGAATGACATAATCCTATCTTGGCAAGAGTACACTAATTCGTCTTGCGAATTCTAGAAATATGGAAAAAATACAAGCCGTTAAATAGGCAGTACTCTTTCTCTTACAATCGAAAGAACAAATCTACAAGGAATAGAATAGAAATTACAACAACAAATAATAAAATAAACTAAATTAAAGTCAAGCCGAGAAAAGCCCACTTTCCTCAAGACAAATTACGCCACGACTGGCGTTCTCGGACTGGCGTATCGTCCCCAAAGATAAAACGACTTCATCATTGCGTGTAGAAGCACCTCAAACCCGCTAGGCACCGACGAACTTGACGGAGTTCTGAGAGTCGAGCACACAGTACTCCTAAAGATACTAAGGGATGCGTGAAAGACAATAGATGAGCTTCAAGATATAGGATTCATTGTGGTGTGTTTTTCCGTTTCCAAGATTCAAGCCTATTTATAAGGTCAATGAAGGAATTAAAAAGGCTCGACCATTACGACGCCTCGTCAATACACCGATGGTTACCGCAGCGGAAAAGCCAAAGGCCTCGTTAGTTGAAAGGCCAAAGGCCTTAACCACATGAAAGGCCAAAAGTCTTTCATAATTTCCAACAAGGTATAAGCATGGGCTTATGTATAAAAGCCCAGTTCTTAAAATGCTTAGTTATTAAATTATTTCTTTTATCAATTTAAATTCTAAAATTAAATTTTATCGGCGGAAAATATCCACTGGTAATACCAGTAAAATATCCACTGGCAAATATCCACTGGTAATACCAATAAATTTTATCAGTGGCAAGTAAAATATCCACTGGTATTACCAGTAGACACAAATCCATCGGTAAAATAATTTTTTAAAATAAATTTATTGGCGGAATCGACATGCCGGTAGTACCGGCGTACAGATATTTGCCGGTAAATCCAACGGTCATGTTGGCGTGCAAACGTGCTGCCAAAATCTGCGGGAGATCTGCTGGTAAATTTTCCAACAGATTTTTTCACCGGTAATTAGCGAATGACACACTTCCGCTGGTAAATCCGTCTGTAAAACGCACATTTTTTGTAGTGTACACCGCATGTAGACGAGACTACTACCAGTCTACCACCATAAAAGGTGAAAAAATACCCACACATAGATGAGATTGAACCGAAGACCTCTTATTAAAAAAGTATTGTGATACTTCAACGTTAACTTTAGCTTAATCTTAATATAGTGCGATTCAACTGATATAAGAATATTTCCTTATGTTAAACATTTACTTATCAAGAAAATAAAGGAAAGCTGAAGGTTAGCTGTGATATCACTATAGTTGAGCTTAAAAGCATAGCTAATTGATTAAACCTAAACACAGTATGATATTTAATTGCAGTTGGTAGCCAACGAGCTAGTGGGAACATTAGTTATCCATTTGCTGTTGCTTTAGGCCAAGTTATTTGGCTGATTGAAACAGTCGCCTTCCAATTCTCGAAGTTTCGTCCAACCATATATTAATTCACATGTCACCGGATTAGATTTTCAAATTAAATTATTTTTTTAATTTATCTTTGACGAGAATAACCGCAGTGGCTATAGATGTGCGTATTGAAAAAATCTTGTTTTTACAAAATTCTACAAATTATATAAACAAAGTAAGTAAATTGCATTTTGAAAATCAAATGTGACAAACTCAATCTATATAAAATATTTTCGAACTTAAAACTCTTTATTTTTCTTATTCACAAGGCAACATTATATATCATGTGAAGTTAAACAAGAATTACCATAATAACCTTTATGGTCTACAAAATGGGGAAACACAGAATGGGAAATAAATTATAATCATCAATATAACAAAATTTTCGTTTGGATAAAGTTCGTAGTTAATTCGTAGGTTTTTTTTTTTTTTTTTTTTTTGTATCCTAAGAATAGTTGGTGAAGTGAATCTGAGATTGAATTTTTATATTCCGCAACTACAATTGATAAAATTGGATTTTCTATTCAATTATCTGTTTTATATATGTATTTCATGTCACTAGCATGTATTGTGTGTGTAATAATAAAATAAAAGTCATTTTTCACTTTTCAGTAAATTTAGAGAAGTATGACTTTTCTTATCTTGAGGGGAAAAATAATATCTTGCGGAAATGGTAAGATGCCCTCTAGATTAGCTAACCACCGAAAAAAAAACATAAAAATAGACAGTCTAACTGCATCCTACTTTCATATTTGTGCATAAAATTTAAAGAAATTATATAAACATAAAAATATAAGGAAATGGTAACAATTCCTAAACCATATGCATAATAATAATAACAACAACAATAATAATAATAATAACAATAATAATAATAATAATAATAATAATATTATGATATGAAATGTGTGCATGTATTGGAACGATTACAAATATTTTGAACTTTTCAAGTAGAAATGATTGTTATTTAATTTGAAAACTTTGATCCTATTTGTACCTAATACATAATTTCTAAAAGGTAGCAAAAAAGTACACAGCCTCTAAATTTGTTGCCATCAAAATCCATCAAAAATTTCTCAATGAACCAAACTTACAAATTCTTGTTGTTCTCACCCTTCATTCGAAAAATCAAAGACTGAATTTCATTGAGTGTAAGGGGATAAATATTTTAGTATATGCAATGATTAATATTTGCCAACAACAACAAATTTCATCGAAGCGATTGATTGTGTTATATTAATTGTAGAGATTCATTGTCGCTAAAAAAATATCGAAAATCCATCCATCTATCAAAATATTACTAGTTTGGATGTCGATGAAATCCAGCCTCTAATTTTTCGATTTGGACAATATTTTTTAAGAAGGGAAAAATATTGTATTATTAAGTAACGTCATCGATTATAATATCGTCAAGTTAACTAGAAAAATTAGTGGTCCAACAAAGATATTGCGAATAATGCTATGCAAATTGAGCAAAACTATGGGCAGCTAGGTAAGCCGACCTATACATGTGAAACGTTCCAATGCAGAGATTAGCTCTAAGCCAAGAATGAAGTCCGTGAAAATTTCCACGAGCTCTACTTGATGTCCCGCCATACTCTATTTACATAAATAACACTATATTTCGAAATGATTATTATCATTTACATTATGAATAATTTAAAGACTTGAGTCACTTGGAAAAGTTAAAAATCGATCAATTATTTGCTATATATATTTCAAAAGTTCAAATCATAATTAAAATTCATCATTTAAATGACATTTATCCATTATAAAATTTATAAATGTAAAGATCAAAATTAAAAATTAAAATTTACGATTTAAATGATAATTATCCTTTTAAATATTTATAAATGTTCTTTAGAAGTGTAAATGATAATTATCCTTTTAAATATTTATAAATGTTATTTAGAAGTGTAAATGATAATTATCCTTTTAAATATTTATAAATGTTATTTAGAAGTGTAAATAGAGTATGGTGGGACTCCAAACAATAAATTGATTTCCTCTTTATTAAGTTTAAATGACTGGAGCGAGCATTTAATCTGAATAAAAACTATCGACCGACTATTTGACGTCGTAGTCTTTGGGCCGTTAATCAAGTAAAGCGGATCACTTACCACCACTCCCCAAATACGTTTGCTCTACGTGTCTCAACCTAAACTCTACGTCAAATTTTGTTAGTTTTATTTAACTGCCAATATATATACGCATATGTTGATAAAATAGATGACAGTTACAGTTACACACAACATTTTAACTTATGGAATTAAGAAACAATCTTTCCAAATTTATATATTAGACACTTACTTGATACTTTTTCAAATTTAAATATTTTTTTACATAACCTCATATTACAATAACGATTAAAAAATATTTGTTCTCTTACATAAACTAAAGTTAAAAGTCGTGTAAATTTTTTATCAATAATTTTTGTTTCAAAACGACTTTAATTTGTTTGTAGAAAATTGTGTCTATCTAAAATGAATACAAGGTTTTGTCTAATTTTTTAACTTCGATTAAATGCTCCATTTTTTGTGTGACATCAACTCTAAAATATATTACATCTAACTTACGGATAAAGACGGCAAAGAAAGAAAAAGAAAAAAAAAATAACATTATAGAAGAAAGAGCATTGTATTTTCCACAAGAGATTATGTAGAGCTAATTATGGCTTACTTATATTTAATGATAAGAAATTTTGTCCAGATATTTAATCTCTCCTTCTATATAACTGCCCAATCCCTTCCTCCTGCTAACTGAGAGAGAGAAAGCGAGAGAGAGAGAGGCCAAGGGACAGAATATGATGAAGTTAAGGTCAAAGCGGTTCTCCAGAAGCAATTCTAAGCTTGGCGGTGGCGGCGTAAGCCTCGCCGCCACCATCGGCGGCGGAGAAATCAAATGGGAACTTAGGCCCGGCGGCATGCTTGTTCAAAAAAGAGAAAGTCAAAAAAATGCCGGTGAAGAGACGATGATCACCATAAGAGTCTCAACCGTCTCTAAATGGCATGATATGTCAATCCAAGGCACTTCCACATTTGGTAACAACCACCTCTCATTCTTCCACTTCATAATTCTTAAAATCATTATTTGTTAATTAAATGGATTAAATATTAAAAAAATGCATCTATATTTTAAGAATCTCAAACTTTATAAGAAGTCTCTATTTTACTCTGTCGCCTAGAATCTAACATCGGAAAGCTATATCTGATTATCAAATTGATGTTTGTTGCGATGTACGATAAACGATGAGCATTTCAGAGTGAGGTGGTAAAAATAATTTTCACCTCACTTTTTTTATTTTCAAAAATAAGAATCTGACGAATTGATCATTCGATTTTTCGATGTTAAATTGAAACTTTCTACAAAATTCATCTTTTCTAAAAATTATATATATAAAAGTTCAGGTATTTTAGAAAAAAATTACAAAAGTTGTTGTTGAAAAAATTACAAAAGTTACTATAAATTATGCATAGCCCATTAATTGTTAGTTATTGTTTGAACTTCTATATATTAGTTACGAAACGAATCGTAACTATGATTTATGAGAAAAGAAAAATAAGAAATAAGAGGGGGTTAATTTTCAATTTTGTAATCTGATTTTTTTTAATTTACTTTTATTCAGGAGAATTAAAGATTCTATTATCAATATTGACGAAATTGGAGCCCCACGAGCAAAGATTGCTATTTAAAGGGAAAGAGAGAGAGGATGATGAACACTTGCACATGGTTGGTGTACGAGATAAGGACAAAGTGCTCATGTTAGAAGATCCGGCTATCAAAGAGGGCAAGCTACTAAGGTCGGCCCGGACCCAGGTCATCGGAGTCCCATATCACACAATTAGTGTGTAATTAATTAACACTGGTTAAATATTAATTAAGTCTTAGATGTTATTTTTGTTCCATATTTTGTGTCTTTGGTGATCAACTAACTATAAAACAAGCTATCATCATATCCAATCATGGAAGTGTGGGGTGGACTTGTCGGCTTGGGCTTTGTCAAAATGTCCAACTCATTTTGGATTAGATGTAATAGAAATGAACCAATGATATTAGTTTCTCTTTGTTTGTAAAGAGGATGGTTTCATTTTCATGCATATTTGCCCACAACTTCTTATTCTTCTCCTTCTTAATTACCTTTTATGACACCTACTTTAATCATGTTATTTGAAGATTTACTCAATCGAGTATGTAAAAGTGCATTAATATTTTGTAAAATACGAGTAACCGTCCTCAAATGTAATACAATCCATAGATACACAAACTATTCATAATTTGACGTTGCTAAGATTACAACGGTGGAACCGTAGAATAACGCATATTTTATTGGGGGAAATTATAAATAGCCATTTGAACTTAAAAATTTGTTAAAGTGGGCACCTTCATGTATTTTTTTTATATTTGGTCAATTATGGTTGTTTACTATCGTTAATTTTACTAGTCTTTTTTACTATCGATTTCAAATTTTTTTGGACCCAAAAATTGCTTGAATTGAATTTTACAATATTGATATTTGTTCTTAAATTCTTCTTGCTGGAGCTCTTCAATTGATTATAGGAAATAACATCTACAATCACATTACCTTCTCGTCTAAGTAGCAGTAAATGCCGTCGTCGTAGACCAATCACCAATGTTACATTGAAGGGCCACAAGTATGACAATATTCCGAGTTTAAAAAATTATATTTAATCAAATATAAAAGAATTAATTATCTATAAATACATGAATAATATCCAAATTTTAATTTTTAATCAATTTTATTTTTTAGTTAAAAAAACACATGAATTACTTTTCTTTATTTATGTGTCCCCATGCGGAGCTCCTATGATCGCTAGCTTTGTTTGCATCTCTCACGTTCCAAGTCTTTGCTCATCGTTTAGGTCCATGAGGATTCTGACTTCGAGGTGTTGACTCACTTAGAGAAAGGGTGAACCATTCAAATTAGTATATTTCTTTTCTTTAGCAGCCTCCTTCGCCTTTGGCTCCTGGATCTTGTTTTAATTTTTTGAAATTTAGCATAAATCAAAATTTCATTGGGAATAATTTAAATTTTTAGAGTCTAATAAGCAATCCAAATGACCGTTGGCTATATGGTTGAAATAGGGTGAGACCACTGTTACAAATATGAGGAAAAATTCAAGCCGTTAAACAGACGGTACTCTAACTATTACAACTGAAGAAAAGAAACAAAATAGAAGGGAATGAAAATTACAACGGAAATAATAAAACAAACCAAACTATAAGTCTAGTCTAGTGTGTAGAAGCACTTCAAACCCGCTAGGCACCGAAAAAACTTGACGGAATTCTGAGAATCGAGCAAACAATGCTCCTAAAGATGCTAAGAGATGCGTGAAATACAAGAGGTGAGCTTCAAGAGAGGGGATCCGTTGGGAAGTGTATCATTTCTCTCAAAATCTCATGCTTATATATAGACTTGGGAGGGGGGAACGTGGAAATGTACGATTATCATGACACCTCAAAAAAACCTTGGTGGTTACAGCCAACCGAAAGCTCAGAGGTCTTGGCCAGACGAAACTCTCGGCCATGTGAAAGGCCAAAGGTCTTTGCCATATGAAATGTCAAAGGCGTCAAGTTTCCAACAATCCTCCATATTGGTTAGAGCCCTACAAACTCGATCTAACCAACTATATAGAACACGCATATGCATAGATGCGGGCACTTAACTCAATTCTCGAGAAATAATATTGCATTTGGAATGGTAGCTTGGGGTTTTGAACCTTCCATAGTTAATACTATCGAGCATATCGGCAACCTGATGGACGTGATGCCTTGAACCATTCCCCCTTGGTGTATACTGAGACAATAACATTGACACAATATTATTTATAAATCCATTAGTTCTCACGTTTGTGTCCGTTTCAGGCCATGTTGTTAAGTGATTAACAAAATTTGAAGTGACCCACACTTCTCATTTACATAGGTGATTATTTCCCGAGTATCCTGCCATACTCCAACTCCTCGAGGATTACAGTAATCGTTAAAAGTCAAAGACTTAACCTCTTACCACGTGCAAGTTACAACACTCAATGCTTTCTAAGGAATGAGCGAAAATTAAAATCTTCTGAGTGTTATAGCTAGATTCATATAGATTCGTTTTCTCATCGAACCACGCACATGGGATCTCAAATAGTATGGTTGGATTACCACTATACTCATCTTTTAGATGTGGTTTTTAACCTCATTCCTTCTAGCAACTTAAGCATTTGATCACGATTTAATCATTTGTTTAACGGATCCGCTAAGTTATCTATCGACCTTACGGAGTAGAATATTTGCGAAACATACACACGAGGAATAAAAAGTCTCGAAAGACGGCTGGAGAAGTCCAAAGGGAGTGTGAAGTAGAGGATCGCGCCTCACATCAACCCTAGGACGCCACTATATATAAGTTGAGATCAAGGAAGACGAAAAAATATGACCTCCCTTAGAATTGAGCATGTCCACCCGAGAAATTGAAGTGGACAACTCTCTCTCTCTCAACAAATGGAAGGCTAGACTTTCACCTATTAACTCAAGATGTTGCATTATTCTTCACATTTTCTTTCCTTTCTCATGCATGCTGTTAGCTGTAGTGGTCAGGAAGTTCAAAAACACTTGTAGTCAATAATTTTCTGTGTTGTCTGAAAGCGGCCACTGGCCGGAGAAACTGTTTACTTTCCTGTTTTTGAATAATCTTCTAGTTTTTAGTCGTTTTTGACGTTTAACTTTCCCTACTTATGAAGTAGAATATTATGTTTGGTTTATTACTGGCTAATCCTTAAATTTGGATTTGTTGTTTCCGTCAATCTGATATTTGGAAAAAGCAGTTAGATAGTAGATTTTCGTTTGTGTGTTCGTTTTCAATCCAAGTTTCTATCAACTTAGTCAAGTATAATGTTGTAGTTTTGAAGAGTTGATCATTTTTGTGCTTATAGACTGGGTTGCTTTAATCTTTGGACTTGAAAATGGGAGTTAGAAATAGGACAGTAGAGACATTAGGTAGGAGCCTATGTTAATGTACAAGTCACCGGAAAGTAATTTCTGTTTTCTTTACCGACTACCTGAGCAACTGAAGACAAGTCGGGGAAGATGAGGTGACAACATCTTTACTTTTATGAATAGGTAGTATTAGGAGGCTGAAGGCCAAAAAGTAAAAGTAAAACTGAATTAAATCACCAGGCAGACAGAAGTTGCCGAAAATGAAAACTTTACTTTTAGTTGCAAACATTGTTAGTTAGCTAAATATGGTCATATGTGTTGACTCTTTAATTAGGCACCTCATGTCTGAGTTCAAAAAATTTACCTAGCTAGTTCGGATTTAAAGGAAAACAATGCGCATAAGTTTAGTTTAGAACATGGTTAGTGAACAAGTATGTATAATATTACGCATTTAAGTTTTCAATAGTGTGTAGTTCAGTAGCTTTAGCTGGTTGATTTGCGTCGTCATTTCCAGTTTTCTTTTTATCTCTCTTTAACTTAAGGTGTGATTGCTTGCCAACACTAAGAGAAGACATATAGCTTAACCAACCTACACATTCTCTGTGGGATCGACACTCTCTTTTCCATATAATAGCCTAATAGTATCTTGGTAGGTAGGAAAAAAAATCTTTGGCAGGGGCAGCGCATTCCTTCAATGATAACACGTTTTTGTCACAACCCACTTTCACAAGACAAGACCACTCCCACAGTGAATACATACCCACTCGTCGAAAACGACTCTCTTAAATTAGAGGTCCAATTTACCTCACAATATCTATCAGGTACTTGGGGATATCGTATGTAACCACAACCCGAGGTTGAGAGTATACCACCTGTGTCTCAAAGCCCCACACAGAGCTTTCCAACGTATCTTCCTTGGAATGCTTGTAAGCGGCTCAATTTAAGCTCGATCAACTTCATTTTAAGCTCTAATGGAGTCTTAGCTACTCTCACATTTTCGTGCTACTTTTCCAATTTAGCATGCACTTTGGCGCTTATCAAACCTTAAGCGCCATTTGGCAACATCGCATTGTCAAAGCTTGAACCTCATAGTGTGGGCGCTTGTATCAGCCCCCACAAACCATTATTTTCGATTGTTGGTATGGCTCCCTTCGGACACAACTGCGACCACCTCGTGGTCCTCGTTGTCTTTGAAAATACGTCCAAACAATCTGCACAGTATTGCCTTCAACAATGTGTACATAATTATATTGAACATTAGGTACACCGTCATATTCAACAACGCATGCACCCCGATGGCTACTACCAAGTCTAACTTGGTCTTGTTTGTCAATGAGCTAGCCATTTCGTAGCCCAAAAACCTTGCGACTATAGATTGCTTCATTCTACAGTCGGTGTTCCCGTTTCCTCCAGCTTCGGATGAAATAATCATGACTTAGCAAGAGTACACTAATTTGTCTTACAATTGTTAGAAATATGGGAAAAACCCAAGCCGTTAAACAGGCAGTACTCTAACTATTACAACCAAAGGAAAGATACATAATAGAATGGAACAAAAATCACAACATAAATAATAAAACAAACAAAACTCTAACTCGAGTCAAGGAAAACCGTCTTTTCGCAAGACAGATTACGCCCCAACTAGTGCTCTCAGATTGATGTATTGTCCTCAAAGATAAAACGACTTTCTTATAGCGTGTAGAAGCAAATCAAACCCGCTAGGCACCGACAAACTTGATGGAGTTTCAAAAATCGAGCAAACAATGCTTCTAAAGATGTTAAGAGATGCGTGAAAGATGAGAGGTGAGCTTTGAGAGAGAGAATCCATTGAGAAGTGTGTCATTTCTCTCTAAATCTCACGCCTATATAAAGGCTTGGGAGAACGTGGAAATGCACGATCATCATGACACTTCATAATAACCATGGCGGTTATAGCCAACCGAAAGTCCAAAGGTCATGGCCAGACGAAAACTCGACCATGTGAGAGGCCAAAGGTCGTGGCCATATGAAAAGCAAAAGGCCTCAAGTTTCCAACAACCAATCTCTTGTATCATAAATATGACCAAATTTGGACCACACGATTGAAAAACGGACGCGCCAGATTGATGTGGTGATTTTAAATACTTAAAGTAGCGTTGTTTGTATACACCAATATAAGAGCCATTTTGGTACAATTCAATTACCATCAGTTATCCCTCTCTTCCTCTCACTCCAACTGTCTAAAATTTGAAACATACCTTACCGCAACAATGAACTATATTTCAGCACAACAATTAACCATACTCCTGCACAATAATGAATCATACTTTTAGAACAACAATGAATCACACTCCAAATCTGTGTGCTGAAAATATGCTAAGATACTTAGATGTTCCATTTTTTCATGCAAATTTATTCATATGAACATATGCAATTAGGAATTCATTTGAATACTTATAAAATTACATTTAATTTGATATGCGGTGTGCAAAAAAATAATTTAAATCGATAGAGTTATATTTATTCAAAGTTTTGAGATATTTAATGAGCTAGAGAAAGTGTATAAAATTAAATCTAACATGAGCTATCTAAAATTCAAAACATACTTCATCACAACAATAAACTATATATCAGTACAATAATCAACCATATTTTCGCACAACAATGAATCATAATTCAGCACAAAAATTAAATTTAACACTCAAAATCATATCCAATGATCGATATTCGATTTATGTTGGCATATAATAACTGGTTCTTAATGAAATAAATATAACTCTCTATATATATTAAATGTATTAAATAATGTCCACACACATTTTTGTCGTATGTTTGTTTTACATGTCGGAACGACGAGACCATATAATAATTGATGGTTTTAAAAAGAAACAATTGTTTTATATGCAAAACATTTCTGTTAGGCTGTTAGCTGCAAGGTCCCAATCCCAACAAGTTATTAAGCGACCGCTACTATCATTAATATATAAACAATTGGAGTAACAATGACATGATATGGCATCTAATTAGGCGTGCATGTAAAAGAACCGGACAATACAAATTTAACGTTTAAAATATGAGAAAGCGTGTCGACTTGCGGTTGCTGAAGTAGGTCAAAAAGTTACTTATGTCGAGTAAAATAATTATTTTTATTGAATAATTTAAAGTGCTTATTGGCACTTAACTAATGTTTTAATAAGTTGTTGATTCCCCAAAAAGTGATGAATGGTCTGAGTTAATTTAAATATATATCTAAAAGGTTGCAATTTAATATGATTTTAAACTAGGTGAGAATAAAGCTTAGTGGATACTGAAATTTGGAAAATTTTAAGTTAATCTTTAATAATCATCTTCAAAAGAAGCATGTGGGGTCTTAATTAATTATATATTTGTTGGAAATCAATAAGACATTTCATTTTCGTTATTTTAATGCCATATATTTTCTGATGATGATATGAAAATGTTCATAAATATATATTGGACTATTAGCTGGGAGCTTTAGAAAAGTACAAAAAAGAGGTCGGGAAAATAAAAAGAATGAAATGGGTACGTGTGTAATAGTATAAAAAATTGAGTCGCTTCACTAGTTCACTTGTTTTTTTCATCCCATAAATATTTAGTCCTCTAATATTTTTATTAAATTATTTTTGTACTTTTAGTTGTAAATATTAAGTCATCGGACTTAACACATTTGACCTAATGTACTAATTAATACCGTTTTGAAAAAGGGTTGTGATGACAATTTTTACAACGGTGCCTATTGCATATCCACTGCTACTAATTAATGTGAAATAATTAGTTGGTGCCTAATTGATAACTAAAAATTGAATAAGATCGGTCATGGGTGTAATTTGAAGCACCCGTAACTTTTGCTTTAGGCTTAAAATTGCTTTACAAGACGTATTGTAACACCCCTTACTCAGTAGGTTTCCCCACCGAATAAGTGATGTCACGGTTGGTATCGCGGACAATCAGACCAAATTTTTCTTTTTATTTTACTGAAATACATGCACATAAAATACATTAAACAATATTATACAACTTTTAC